>CALZFC010000027.1:1097500-1355000 GCA_945643635.1 Allodiplogaster sudhausi
AGCAGCGACTCTTGTTTGAAGTGTAAGCAAAAATTCATGTTTTTTTAAAAAATATTTTTCTGTTTATTATAATAATAATAATTATTATTATTGTTATTATTAGCTTTGCCTAATTTTGGTATTTGAAAAACGATATTATATGGATTGATTTTAATTTCAGTTTTGATCTCGGCAAGCAAGGCAAGCATACGCGTCTTGGCCAGGTAATTTAAAAATAAAATTTTAAATATATTATTTATTTCATTTTAAAGTTCTTTTTTTTTGGTTCTATTAGTTTTTCTTTCGAAATCTTTCTCTGATTGATCTATTTCTCTTCTTTCAGACTACAATTCTTCTCCATGAAATCATGGGCGCCAAGTACAATCGACTGACAGTGCCGCTCAGGTTTGCGAAAATGCAAAGAAAAAAAGATCTACAAAAGAAGAAAAAAATAGCTCTCGCAAAAATCGACTCTTAAAAAGGTGTCAATTTAGGTCAAAATCTACCGTACTTACAAGTAGCCATATTCTTTTTATTTGAGGATTAAGGTTGTTTTTTTTTACGTTCATTGACATTATCTTTAAATATCGCCGCTTTATCGAAAATTTAAAATTCTGTTCCAGTTACATCGAGTATTGGGATGCCGTATTCAATTCCGAACAGAGTCCACGTTCATGTGCATCTCCCCCGTTTCTGCTTAACCTTTGTTGAATGCTACATGAAGTAATAGCTCTTTCGTTAACAATTTCGTTGAGCATTCTCCCTAATAAGTTTCGGTCATAGACGCTTCGTATTTATGATCTGCGTTAGATAGTTGAACTTGTTCTATTCGGGTTGGGCAGTTTTAACACAATTACAATAATATTTCTTTTTTATTCATAAGTGAGCGAGAGAGAAACAGCGAAAGAGTGAGAAAGAGAGAGTAGAGAGAGAGTGAGAGACAGAGACGTGAGAATGTGAGTAAGAGAGAGAAAGAGGGAGAGAGAGAGAGTGAGAGACATAGACGTGAGAATGAGAGTAAGAGTGGGAGTTGGTGGGTGGTGTTTAAAGCGTTGAAGGAAAAATGAAAATCAGAAAGTGTTTTGATGTTTCAAGAATGGAATTGATGAGAGAGGCTAGCAGATCACAATTCACGATATGGCCAGATGTTTTCTGACCAACTCTCATGTTTTTTCTGACCAATTCTAGACTGTCTTATTTAGAAGAAATGACGCGCTTGATGAAGAAAGGTCGTCAGTTTGGAACGTGAAAATTCTTTTCCTTCAGGCTCATGACAAGCAATAATCATAGACTAGGCAATCAATAGTGTAGATCAATTGACATGCTATATACAGACTTATAGCGGAAATGTAGCAGCAAATGGCATAAATATGTATATGACGCGATTTGCGAGAGAATCAAAATGAAGCTTAGTGTCCGGGGACCCGGCCAAAATCGACCAGCTTGGATTTTCTGCAAAAGTTCCTTATAGGGGTTTTCTGATATGAGGTATCGATTGGAAGTGGTCTAAGGATCGGAAAATGACGTTTTCGTTTGCTATGAAGGCTTGAAATATGGAGCTCGCCGCGCATGGGGGCGAGTAGGATGCACGTCTGGGGTCATTTCGTCGCAAGTTGTGAAGATATATAAACGAAAATTTACATCTCAACAGCCAAGATATTGCTCTAAACAATAAAAAAAGAAAAATTTGAAATTTTTAAACTCTAATGTATTTATAGACGTTGAAGTTTGAGAGAGCGTAGACAACTTATTTCTCATTTTACCAGAACCAAACCTACATAGTTGTATAGAGCAGGAAAAGAGCTTTCGAATGCACTATAGTATTTAGAAAACTTTGGAAGTCTTTGATGTTTCCTGATCGATTATTTCGGTGTGGCAGTATAAATCAGCCATTCAAAATCATCTCCGCAACTCCAAACATATACCATAAGAAAGAGCGTGAAATTTTGTACAGGATGAACCCCTTTTAAGAGAGCAGGTCCGTAAGCTTCGAGCGCAGCCTGCCCCGGGAAAATTGTTTTCGAATTCATTAATGGAAAACATTTTGCTTATACAACTCGACCCGCTCTTTTTAATGAGACTAATTTCATCATCATCCGATTTTTTCCCTTCGGGATACACTACCGTAACCCTGAAAATTCATTGAGCCATAAATCCGTTCAAAATCTGTTTTGAGAAACGATGTACATATCATTCAATAGCATTTCGAAAGCTCTTCAAATTTCATCTAGAAACATGTTTTACGAAAATTTTATTTTGGCCGAGAAAATTGGCGTTAAATTATTTGGAGGGTCGACACACCACTTTCTGCTCATTTCTACACTCTGTAACCTAGATAGAAAGAAAGAGCGTGAAATTTGCTATCAAATAATCTCCATTCAAGAAAATCCGAGCGTACCAATGTTTTCTATGACGCGAGCAATGCGCGCAAGTCGGTCAAAATGGCACATTTTCGGCCGCCGAGGCACCGTGCAAGCGCATTCATCGATCCATAACTATGCTCAATGTTAATATTATAAAATCGTTAGCATTTCATCTAAGAGCTCTCACAGAGATCTTCAAATGCTACATACATACTTTTATTGAAATATTTATATTTCTATGGAAAATTTCGTTCTGTACTATTAGAACGCTTAAAAAACTACTTTACAAACATTTTCGCCTGGCGAAACATACATCATAAGAAAGAGGATGAAATTTGCTACAAGATGAACCCCTTTCAATGGAATTGCATGCATACGATCTTTTGTTGTAAGTGATAAGAATTGGGCATCAGCTTACAAGGGAAACACCTAAGCATAAGTTGGCGGATTTTGATCGCACCTATCCAGATCGTAAGCCCAAGTCGAGAAATGATGATAACCATTTTCAATTTTAGCTAAATAGCCCCAGGCGATTTTATATTGATTTTTAAAGTTTGCATAAAATCGCGGAATTTATTGGTTTGGCCATTGTCAATGTTTGGTTTTAGCAACAAAACATGGCCTGCGTGGCTGAGTGGGTTGCGCGCTCGCTTTGAGTTTTGTGTGTCACCGGTTCGAACCCCATTCGGTGCAAGTGTTTTTCTCACGGTTAATGCCATGCGCTAGCCTTCGAAGGTCTTCGTGATGCAACTCGACGCCTGTTTTAATACACAGAGTTAAAAAAAAATTTGTCGCTTTTCTGATACCTTGCTCCATCTTCTCCGTCACTTTATCCTTGAGCATTGAGGATAGCTGACGGAAACGATCGCGGACTCCCGCCTTCAATTCCCCTTCCTCCGCAAAGACACGTTCAAATTCTCGCAATTTTGTCAACGCATTCGTGTCCTTTATGAACTTAAAGCGGTTCGACATTGTAGACAACGACCTCGAACCCTTCGCAGTCTCGCGATAAAACTCGATTGCATTCATTACCTTTAATTAATCACAAGATTTAAATTAATTTTAAAGCGGATAGACGAATAAAACAAACTTGAATCTTGGAGACTCGTGTCCCAAGAAATGATACTTCTTCATCAGTGGGCGGTGGTTTTTCGGGTGGTAGATCGATTTCCTCATCGGGATCCCAGTCGATCTCTTCTCCTTCCTCTTGCAAGAGAGGGGTCTCATTCACATCAAACAGAAGGGCGTTTTCTTCTGCGGCTTCGAGGATGAGTGAAAAAGACTGGGCAAGTTTATGGTCTTCTCGAGAGAATTCCGTCGATGTGTCAGAGACACCAAATCTATCGACCAGAAGACGAACAACCGCTTGTGGATTCGCAAACATGGCGAAGTGATCGATTTGAAACACCCATTGCCCATATAAATGTGGTTAAAAGAGTTTTAAGAGCACAAGCCACTTCTCGTATCGGAATAAATTTACATTTATGTACTTTGCCGAATTTGAAAAATTAGCAAAACACTTGCACCGAATGGGGTTCGAACCGGTGATACACAAAACTCAAAGCGAGCGCGCAACCCACTCAGCCACGCAAGCCATGTTTTGTTGCTTAAACCAAACATTGGCAATGGCCAAACCAATAAATTCCGCGATTTTATGCAAACTTTAAAAATCAATATAAAATCGCCTGGGGCTATTTAGCTAAAATTGAAAATGGTTATCATCATTTCTCGACTTGGACTTACGATCTGGATAGGTGCGAGCAAAATCCGCCAACTTATGCTTAGGTGTTTCCCTTGTTAGCACAATTCTTCAACGGGAAAAAATATTGGAATATTCCAACTCGAATAACCTAAACAGCGAAATTCGTCGGTAGTGCCATCAGCATTCCGCCCAATAATTAATTTTTTTTTGGTTATTCGAATTAGAATATTCCAATTTTTTTCTTCGCCTTTTCTTGCATAATTGTTACATGCAGATGCTTTATTCTTTTGACTTATAACAAAAAAAAATCGCTGACTTTGAAATCTATTGAAAGAGGACAACGTATAGCAAATTTCACGCTCTTTCTTATTGTTTATGTTTGGACGTGTGAAAAGATTTTTAAGCACCTTTTTTAATCTGCGGACCTTCTGATTTGTACTGCCGCATCAGAATAATCGAGAAGGAAACATCAAAGGCTTCCTAAGTTTTCTAAATCCTATAGTGCGTTCGAAAGCTATTTTCAAGCTCTATAATCCTGTGTAGGTTTGGTTCTGGTAAAATGAGAAATAAGTTGTCTGCACCCTTTCAAACTTCAACGTCAATAAATTCTTTAAAGTGGGAAATTTTCAAATTTTTCTTTTTTTATTGTTTAGAGCAATATCTTGGCTGTTGAGATGTAAATTTTCGTTTATATATCTTCACAACGTGCGACGCAATGACCCCAGACGTGCATACTACTCGCCCCCCTGCGCGGCGAGCTCCATATTTCAAGCCTTCATATCAAACGAAAACGTCATTTTCCGATCCATAGACCACTTCCAATCGATTCCTCATATCAGAAAACCCCTATAAGGAACTTTTGAAGAAAATCCAAGCTGGTCGATTTTGGCCGGGTCCCCGGCCATTTCGATTCTCTCGCAAATCGCGTCATATGTAGGCAAGAAAGATAGAACTTCTTTTCCCTTGAATGCCGCCTGCATACACATTCTTGTGATGTGGAGGTCTTGATCGATTCCCTCTTGCCTGCTTTGACGGGGTTCGGTAGATCAAGATAGGTAGGATAGATCGATTGTTGATGTGGAGGTTGGTGAAGAAGGCGAAGAAGAAGAAGAAGAACTGTTTAGAGGAACGCTCGTCTCGGAAGAAGCGCTATCGAATGCGTAAGAAATGTATAAATATATGTAAATATGTTGGAGAAAAAAATATGACTGATTGTGAGACAGATTCTCGATATTGTAATGATCGTTTGCATGTTGCAGCAGCATTTTGCTTCATTTTTGCATGTTAACTTGCAATTTGTGCAAAGCATTTCCTAGAACACACACAGACACACATGCACGAAGACAGCTCGGAGCACCACAATGCGCGCTAGCCGCCTTGCTCTTTTGTGAAAACATTCTAAAGAACGGAAAGAAAAAATATATATTTTTAATATAGCCGTTATGATACAGAAAAGAAATATTCTTTTTTTCCAAAGGCAAACATTCAAATTTTTTTTCGACTTCGTCCTTATTGCTTCGTTCAGATTCATTAAAAAACTTTCAAGCAGTTTAATCTCACTCTCTTTGTGTGAGCTATGTTAGCTAAATATGTACAAGTATGAGAAGGAATGCGCTTCACTCTATGTGTTTTTTTTTGCATATTTCGTTGCTGAGTCTTGGCTTTTGCACAAGGAACGTCTTACAGATTAATTAATTAATTAATTAACATGGTTTCAAATGACGAGAAAAATGATGTCTCTCATCTTCTCTCGTTCTTTCTGTCTCTCTGTCCACCTCAAACTAGTTGTCTTTGTTCTTAGTATGACACACGATCTTGTCTGTTTCTCTTCTATTGCATCTCTCTTTCTCTTTCTCTCACTCTCATACACTCTTTCTCTCTCGGTATTTCTCTCTCTGTTTCCTTCTCACTTTCTAAATGTTCGTGTAGATGTTTCGCCGTTTTGAGCTGCGGCAGCGTAAATGAAGCTGGCAAATGCTTGCAGGAAAAGAAGGAGCTGTGCCTCACAAAGTTTGAATTTCACTTTCCGGTCTTCAAAATTCAAAATTTTCCTTACCATAAGTTTCTAAATATTAAAAAAAATACTTTCTCTTGATCGCCTAAATTCAGGCTTTCTCGCACAGCTCCTTTAAAGCGTTGAAGGATGTCTGTTTGAATGAGTGAAAGAAGGTGGTGACTCTTGCAGCGAAGAGGGCAAGCAGTACGGTAGCGTCACCGTATCCGCCGAAGAGCAGAGCAAGGGCCGCCAGGAGTCGGTCTACTTTTGCTGCTCGGCTTCTAAGCTGGATCGCAAGGACTTTCTCGGCAAGTGCGATCCGTTCCTCAAGATATCGCGCATCAATCATGATAAGACGTTAGTTAGCCCCGCCCCCTCCCAAGCCCCGCCCCTTTTATTTTACATTCTTTTTTTTCTTCTTCAATATATTTTTTCATTAGTTTAATTTGATTAATTAATTAGTTAATTATTTTTTGATCGATAATTAATTAGCGCATCTACAGGCTCCAATTAGCTTATCGATCGCGCTACCGAGAGCAGAATCTGAATCCCAAGTGGAAGCCTTTCGAGATTCCGACGAGTCAGCTATGCTATGGCGAAGTGACAAGGTATTCATTGATTTATTGATTTATCAATTTATCAATTTATTGACTGAATGGTTGATTGATTTCTTGTTAGTCAGTATAAAAGTAGTATAAAAATTTAAATATTCATATACATATGTAATTCAGCTCTTTTTATTAAACCAACGATGATATTACCGTTGCTTATGATCGGTTTAAATGATAATTTACATGAACTATTCAAGACAGATACATGTTGAGAAGAAGTAGCTGTCATTTTGCGTTCGTATACATCTTAAATATTGCAGGGAATTCCTCATCGAATGCTACGACTGGGATCAAGATGGCAAGTCAGTAAGAGCTTTTCTAGTTTGAAAGAAAAAAATGTATTAAAATCCAATATATCCACTATTCTTGATTTTTTTTGAACACGTGCGTGTAACAGTTTATTACATGCACGTGTTAAAAAAATCTCTAACTGCTTAAAAAAAATCCATGGAGGTCTTGATGGTCCAGTATTTTTGGTCCATTATTTATTAAAATTCAATAAAGGTAAACGTTTTTATTGAATGCTACTCTATGGTATATTACATGCACGTGTTCAAAAAGGTCTAACATAAGTTATCTAAAATGAGCCATGCATTGGCTGGTCAATGTAAGGTATTGATAGTCAAGTGCATACATATATTTCCAATGAATTCTCTGCAGCCACGACTTGGTAGGCAGCTGCACAACAACGGTTGAGAGGCTCGTTCGACAAATCGATCGAGATTTACCGGTTATTAATTTTATTCATGAAAGATATATTACATTCAAATTCTACCCTAGAAGGAATTCACTTACAATTAGCCCGACGAAGAGAATAAACTGCTAGAGTCATCTTTCTAAATACATTGTATATCCCTTTTCTAAACCAACTTTATAGCGAGGAAAGTTAACTATGGCTTAATTAATGTAGACTCTTATGGTTTGTGGGAGGGAAATACACACGAAATGTTTGCGATGTAAAAGTGTTTGGAGCTCCCTCGGGAGGTTACCACATATTGACTCGTCGTATTTCTTTTACGCTGTGCAAGATGTCAAGTGCTTTGACGAAGCATGAATTTAGTGATCTTATTTGTTCTGTAAAATTCCATTTCTTTAAAAGGAATTCTTTTATAAAAAGAACTAACATTTGGCAATGTTTGCAACGAATTGTTTGATGATGATATGAATATTCGCAAAAGAAGCGAAGATCCTCAAAGTGTCTGCAAAACGGGGAGAAATCCGATAAAGTCTTGCCTCCGCAGTTTTCTTTTTCCAGACACGACGACTCTTTTGTTCCGATCCCCAGGGATATGCTTGGTGAAATACTATAAAAAACCGTCTTTTTTTCTGGTGACCTCAATGTTAGAGCGGATGCAAACATATTTTCTTGAAAGCCTAAATAGTCAAATATGGTCAGGGAAACAACGGCATACAACTTAGATGTTTTTTAAGCAAATGATAACAATAAAACTTTGGAAGTATCCGACAAAAATGAACGATCAGAGATGAAAGATCAACGATCAAACACATTATTATTATTATCTTCCAGCTCGTGCACAAGAAAAAGGCGCAAAAGAACAGAAAGTACGAGCACTCGGGTGTGCTCCACTTCCACAAAGTGTACTGCTGGATGGACTACACCTTCCTCGACTTTATCATTGGCGGGTGAGTGAGAGCAGAAATTGTTGACGGAATGGCCAAGCACTAGTCATTATGAACAGAGTTAAATTATGTGGTTGGCCGTGTTTTAGGATAGATGGACCGTGTTTTAGGATTAGTGGGCCTTGCTTTAGGATAGAAGGCCGTGTTTTAGAATAGACGGCCCGGGTCGTGTTTTATTACTGGCGGACCGTGTTTTAGGATTTAGAAATGATCGATTTGAACTTTTTCCTTTCAGGACCGAGCTTGACTTCACGGTCGCCGTTGACTTTACAAAGTCGAACCTTCCGATGGAGGACGACTCATCGCTGCACAAAGTCGAGGTGGACGGCTCGAATCAATACGAGATGGCCATTCAGTCACTCGGCGAGGTTTGACGCTTACATACTAATCTTTTCATTTTTTTTCTTCTTTTTACTTTCACCACATATTTTAAAAGCCATTTCGAGATCTGTTGTTTTCTTTTGCCGATTTTCTCTTTATACACCTTTTTATGTTCATGAAAGTAGAATCAATTAATTAGGCACACTATTTGCAGATCTGTCAGCACTACAACCAGAAAGTACGAGCACTCGGGTGTGCTCCACTTCCACAAAGTGTACTGCTGGATGGACTACACCTTCCTCGACTTTATCATTGGCGGGTGAGTGAGAGCAGAAATTGTTGACGGAATGGCCAAGCACTAGTCATTATGAACAGAGTTAAATTATGTGGTTGGCCGTGTTTTAGGATAGATGGACCGTGTTTTAGGATTAGTGGGCCTTGCTTTAGGATAGAAGGCCGTGTTTTAGAATAGACGGCCCGGGTCGTGTTT
Source organism: Allodiplogaster sudhausi (assembly GCA_945643635.1). Taxonomy (NCBI): domain Eukaryota; kingdom Metazoa; phylum Nematoda; class Chromadorea; order Rhabditida; family Diplogasteridae; genus Allodiplogaster; species Allodiplogaster sudhausi. Next base: position 1,106,604 of record CALZFC010000027.1, read on the forward strand.
TATTACTGGCGGACCGTGTTTTAGGATTTAGAAATGATCGATTTGAACTTTTTCCTTTCAGGACCGAGCTTGACTTCACGGTCGCCGTTGACTTTACAAAGTCGAACCTTCCGATGGAGGACGACTCATCGCTGCACAAAGTCGAGGTGGACGGCTCGAATCAATACGAGATGGCCATTCAGTCACTCGGCGAGGTTTGACGCTTACATACTAATCTTTTCATTTTTTTCTTCTTTTTACTTTCACCACATATTTTAAAAGCCATTTCGAGATCTGTTGTTTTCTTTTGCCGATTTTCTCTTTATACACCTTTTTATGTTCATGAAAGTAGAATCAATTAATTAGGCACACTATTTGCAGATCTGTCAGCACTACAACCAGAGCAAGGTGTTCAATGCGTACGGCTTTGGCGCTAAACTTCCGCCAACCAACAAGGTCCACTTCAACTTCCCGCTGGTTAGTCGGAAGAGGCTCTTCTGCACTCGCTGGCTGTTAGAAACGTTTATGTTCATCTCAAAGCTTTTCGAAAACATAGTAATTTGAAGAGTCACATCTTGGCACTAGAGTCGGAGAAATTATCATCTCATTTTTATCACTGGCAATGAAAAAGAAAGAAGAAGAGCAAGATGTATAGACGACGAAGATATTCTTCTGTAGAATGTCGAGACCGGAGATCCTCGTTGCCACGGCATCGCTGGCCTCCTCGAGGCGTATCAGACGGCGCAAGCGTACGTCGTGCTCGCGGGCCCGACCGACTTTGCGCCAACGATTCGGTAATAGATACATATCAGTTTAATTAATTAAATTCGATATATTTATTGTATATTTAAACAAAAAGTTATGCTAATTACATATGACAATTACTGATCATAGAAACAGTAGCGTGCAATAAAAGTGCATATTTTGGTGTTTTTTTCTTGCATATTTTTCTTCAAAGTATGTATATGAAATAGAATTAAATTTTCAGGGTTGGTTCTTTTTATGCTTTGGCTACTAATTGGATAATATTGATGTTATTGATCAACTAATGAGCGGTGAAAAAATCAATTGCTCAAAATCATGCGAATTTCACATTTAGGCGTTCTGAACAAAATAATTTAAATATCTAGATTCGCCGCACGTCGTGCGGCAGCGCTTCCGCCTGATGGCAGCAAGTACCTCGTGCTACTGATCATCACCGATGGCGTCATCACGGACATGGCCAAGACGAAGGAGGAGATCGTTCGAGTAAGAAATGAAATCATTTTTGTGAAAGATCAATCAATAATTATTTTACTACTTTTCGTGAGAATAATTCTTGATTTTGATTTTTTTTTCTTCTCTTTTGTTTTATTATCATTTGTTCGGTACCTTTTTCAAAATTGTATTATAATTTTAATATAATAACATTCTTAGCCTATATCAATCAATTCCATCTCCGCAGGCCTCCTCCCTTCCGCTGTCCATCATCATTGTCGGCGTCGGCTACGACTCGTTCGAGGAGATGAAGGTGCTCGATTCGGACAACTCGATGCTGTGCTCGAATGGCAAGTACGCCAAGCGCGACATTGTCCAGGTTGGTGGAATGTTGTTCAGCACCGCGTTTCCAGGTTGTTGCCCATGTTTCGGTGGGACATTCGAATTATATGAATGTATATCCTATTAACACATACATATTGCTTATTTATTTACATAAGATATTCTTATTTTAAAAACTTTTCTTCTACTTTAGCGGTTTTTTGGACTTTTTTTTAAGCAATTTTTTTCCAACGGAGACGCAAGCTCGCTTTTCAATGCTCTCATTCTCAGCATCAGCATGTAATCGATGAATCCCACATTTGCAGTTCGTGCAGCTGCGCAACTTCCTGCCGCCACATCGCAAGTTAACTGATGATGAGGTGACGGAGGCGAAGAGGATGCTCGCCAAGGAGGTGCTCCAAGAGATTCCGATGCAACTCACGTCGTACATGAAGTCCAAGGTCTGTTGGGGCAGAGGGAGGATTTCACTTCATTTTGGCTTCTTATTTCATTCGATTATCGATTTTTTCTTGCTCTTTTTCTTCTATTTCTTCTTCTTTAAAATTCTTTTACGAGGAAATTAATTATCCTTCAAATTAATTAGCTACCCTTGGCTATGTTAATTACGACTATATGAAATTAATTAGCCCTCAAATGAATTAGCTAGCGTTGGCTATGCTAATTATGACTGCATGAAATTAATTAGCCTTTAAATTAATTCTTCATTTCAATAATTTTTTTACGACGATATTAGTTATCCTTCAATCTAATTAGCTAGCCTTGGCTACGTGCTAATTATGACTGGATGAAATTAATTAGCCTTTAAATTAATTAGCGAATTAATTAGGTATGCTAATTAAGACAAGAACCCCCTCCCCCTCCTCAGGGCATCTATCCGGGTGTCGCGAAGAACCAAGCCTTCGCAGCGTCCGTCTCCGTCTCGACACCGCCGACGCCACGCTCGCCTTCCACCTTTGAGAGTCCACGCTCCATTGGTAGAATTTGCTTTCTCTCTCTCTCTCTCTCTCTCTCTCTCTCTCTCTTTCTCTCTCTTTCTCTAATACTTCTCTCTCCCAACCGCTCTCTCTCTCTCTCTCTCCCTCCTTCAGTCTACCTCTCTTTCCCACCCTCTGTATCTTTCTCTCTCTCCAAACTCTCTTCAAATTTATCACTTTTTATCTCTCTCTCTCTCTCTCTTTCTATCTCTCTCTCTTCAGGCCACTACAACGACTCGTCTCGCCGTCGCCGCCTGCTGCCCGCTGTGCCGGTCGAGGAGGCCGCTCAGCAGCAGCTACACATTGCGCCCTCAGCGCCCTTCCAACACCAGCATTCTGTCTCACCAATCGATCGATAGAAATCGATCGATTATCAATTAATTAATTAATTACTTAATTAATTAATATCGATTGTTAAAATCTTCATTAACAGTTAATAAGTGTTGCTTGATAATTCTTATGGGAATTAAGATTCAATCAATTCACAAGATATGTATTTAAGCATTTGTTTCATAATACCAATAATAATGATAACAATAATATTATTATTATGTGTATCGGAAGAATTATTTCTATCCTTCTTTTTTTTGTGGAAAACTCTCCGTATACCATTTCATGTTTCCTTACTACTTCATACTATAATATTTGTTGACTCGCAACATCAACTACTAACTGAGTACTACTCTCTATGGACGAGTTGAAAGAGAGAAGCTAATCTCATTAGAAAACATTCCATGGTCGTGTTTATTCGTGTTCTCTTTTCTGATATAAACTCGCTTCCTCGCATTATTGATCGCTCTCTCTCTCTCTCTCTCTCTGCTAACTACCAGTCATTTTTATTCATTGATTTATTTCTCCGGGTTTTCACTAGCGTCTTTTTTTTTCTTCGTCATCGTTTCTCGTCGTCAATTTTGTTGATTTATCGGAAATTTTTTTATTGTTGAAAGTCAATAGTATTCATTTTCTCTCTCGAGTTAAAATGAGTTTTTGTCAACTTTCTTCTCTTTCATAGTTAAAAGAGCATTTATACCAGTTTCATTGATGGTTTACATTTTTCATTGTATCTTTATTTAATACGATATGTTGTTGTCATTGCTTACGTTATATGTATTTCTAACAATAAGAACAAACAGAACATACATATTTGATGTGTTGAGCGAGTGCCAATATATAGTAAAAGCTGTGCCGTTCTAAAAAAAAAAAGACTAGCTTTCTTATAAGATTCAGATATGTATAATGAACATATTTATGCGCATATTCACACATATTCATTGTACCAATAAATACCCTGCAACTGCACAATATAAAATTGCACACACATGTGGAAAGTTTTGCCAAATTTAATTTTTCTTCCGCTTTTTACCCCTCGCTTCCTCTCTTTCTCTCTCCTCTCTCTCTCTCACTCACTCACTCTCTCTCTTTTCTCTCCTCTCTCTCTCTCTCTCTCTCTCTCACTTCTCTCTCTCTCTCTCTCTCTATTCCACGTTTGCCCACCACTCAATGCATTCATGCGTTTTGAACCCGTTCTGTGCTATTTGGTTAGCTGGGCTTGGGTTTCCGGCAAAATATCGGTGGGGAGGGGCACATTTTGGAAATTTTCGACGAAAATTTGCGAATGTCATGAGTTTCGCCAAGCTGGAAATCACCGGGTACACATATTAAATTGGTAAAAGAGTGAGAGAGAGAGAGAGAGAGAAAGTGAGAGAGAGAGAGACAGTGAGAGAAAGAGAAAGAGAGAGAGAGAGAGAGAGAGAGAGAGAGAAAGAGAGAACATCCGAATTTTGGGCGGAAGCGTCTACCTTGTTCCGTTAAAATGTGGCTGTCAATAAATAGCAGCCATCGAAGCAGCCATTGACTCTGCTTTATTCGCAATCAGCAGCTTCTCGTGTCAAGAGGGAATGCAACGACTCCGACTTGCCGTCCTCCTCTTCGCCACGGCGCTTCTCCTTTCGCTTCCTCTGCAGTCGGCTGGACAAGGTCAGCGCATTGTTGTTGTCCATTCTACGCTCACGGGAAGAATGAATTAGCAGAATTAGTCAACAAGTTTTCTCTCTAGTCTATGGAAAGTACTTCATAGCCATTGTCATGAAAATGAAGGAAAAAGATTGGAAGACAATATAAATTTTTGCAATAAAAACATGTAAATATGAATTTACATACATACATATATGTACATACGTATTTAAAATTAATTATATATAACTAATTAATTAATTAATTAACTAATTAATTACAGCTACCACATGTGTCGACCTCGGATACGACTGCTCATGTAAAGTTGGCCTGTGCGCCAATTCGCTATACACAAAACTCGTGACGAAGATGTGCCAGAAGACGTGCGGGCTATGCTAATTATGACACTTTTTTTTAAATTTTATAGTGCATGAATAGTACGTTTCATTGATAGCGATAAACATGTATGTAAATATGACATCATGAGCGAGTTGAGGAGTCTTTATAATTCATCGCATCGACATTGATCAACTATGTAGTCGAAATTAAATTAAATTGTCGCTGTTGTTGGTAAAGTTTCTTTTTAAAGAGATATTTTTTCTTACATTAGAATAAATCACGTTCAAACAATTGAACCAGGTAATTTTGGCGGGAACATAAAAGATTTGAATTAAACCCGGGGCCTCTGGTGCGCGGAGACGTTTGATGAAGCACACACAGCACACGTGACCACGAATGCAATGGTGAAGCTTGAAATATTAATAAAATAAAAACATTTGGAATGAAGGAATACTATGCACCTGGAAGAAGACAACAAGGATGGCTACGCTGTATCCCTCAGGATGCACGTCTTGCACGAGATCGATTGGTTGAAGAAGTAAATGCGCTTGTTCTTGTACACGATTCTCGACGAATTTGTTGAACGTCTTGTAATCCTTGTAACTTGTTTAAATCAGCAAAAAACTATTAGTAATGTTTATTAATTTGTTTGCACCATTAAATTCCCAAAATTATAACAGGCGAATCTAGCAAATCTCGACAGTTTCCCTCCCTCTAATAGAACCCCCTTCTAACAGTGCCCCTCTCTCGCAGGGGTATTGAAAAATAGTACCCCCGGGGCACTAATAGATAAAAATACGGTTAATAAAAATATATGTACATATGTATATATTGTATATTATATATATATATATATATATATATATGTATATATATATATATATGTATATATATATATATATATATATATATATGTATATATATATATATATATATATATATATATATATGTATGTATATATATATATATATATATATATATATATATATATATATATATATGTATATATATATATATATATATATATATATATATAATATATATAAAGTGACGACACTAACACACGGAAGGACGTGGGGTCCATTTTGTGTTAGATTTGCCTTGTCTCCTTGGAGGCAATTCTGGAAGAAATGTCTTCTTCAACATCAACAAAAATTTTCTTATTAGCTTTCATGAAAAAGAGTGCTTCGGACTTTGTTTCCATTAACACACTTTCTACGCACACACGCTCGAACCTTCTCATTGGTGACGCTGGAGATATGTGCTTCTCATAATCAGAGGTTGGATTCGGATCGTTCAACTGGTCGTTCTCCTTAAGAAAAACGTAAAAAAAAGTTCTCTCTCTTCATCTTTCATACTGAAAGAAAAGTCGGAAATTGTTTTTGTTAGGAAGGAGACGCGAGGCATCATGCGGAGTTAAATAGAGAGATATAGAGAGAGAAAGAGAAAGAGAGAGAGAGAGAGAGAGAGAGAGAGAGAGAGATAGAGAGAGAGAATCACATTATACCATTATATAGTAAGTTCGAGCACCAGCATACAGATAAGCCGAGCAGCCGAGGCCATAATCGCAGATAGGAGGCCGCTGAAGTGAATTGTTTTTTTAAACCCCGATCCGACCATTAGAGTACATTTCCAATATGCTAACATATTGAAAGAGCTACATATATGTAGTGCATTAATCTAAACCACATCAGCTACTGTAGACATTTCATTCTTTAAAAGAAAACTGATCACTGTAAAAAGAAGTTCTTGAGCTACATACTCTGTAAATGAAAGAAGGCTAATTGGTAGGATTGTTGACACAAGAAGCCTAACTGGAAGGATTTTGCACACCGAAGAAGGCTAACTGGAAGGATTGAAAAAAGTGGAAGGGTAATTGGCAGGAGTTCCTGTTGGAAGGCTAACCAACATGATTTGGAAGGCTAACTGACAGGAATTTCGAAAATGCCTAATTCAGAAATTGCACCTAGCGAACAAGTTGAGACAAGTTTAGCTGTTGTTGTTTTTTTTTGATAGCGTGCTTTCTTGACGTTCTGGTTCTCATGCAGTTGCCATTTTCGTGTAATTATGTGCTTATTAAGTGCTAGATGCGAATTGCAAGCAAGCACGCCGGTTCGTTTCGAGCGACCTTGCTAATCAGCACTGCGAAGAGCTCCTCGCAGTCCTTCGCATCGATCTGTTTTTTGTCCGCTCGCTCCGTCTCTTCCTCCTGCGAAGCTATCGGTTAATAAAATGTGATTGCACCTTGAACAAATTTGGGGATCCTTCTACTTTGTTTGTGATTCAGTGGTTATCGGTAACCTTGCGCTTGCTATTTTCGGCCAATTATATGCTCATTATTCTTTTAGATACGCAATGACAGCAGACGCGCAGAGTGTTTTCGGGCAGTGCTACGGCTTGCCCAGTCAGAAGAAGGATGATTGCGTTGTCATCATTTTTTTAAAATTCCTCTACTTTTCGGTAGTTTTCTCATTTCGAATAGGTGGATTCAGGGATGAAGTCGTAGTGAGAGATGATCTTGCAGATACGTGCTGGCGGATAGCTTCGAGACGGCCCTTCTCTCTTCATTGTGTCTACCGTACTCTTCTACGGCAGCTTCTGATCAGCCAAGGCCTGCTAACATATGGTAGGTGCTTGTTGAAATTGTATTACCTAATTCTGGTATTCTTTTTTTTAAATAAAGAATTCCTGTGAGATACTTCTGCTTATTATTTGATTGTGTTTTTCGTCTTTTTAAGTAACCTAAGTGCGAATTAATTCAGTCGAAAGTGTCGAGTTCTACCACTCCACGACCACAACAGCTCCAGAATATTGAATGAAGAATGGCGAGTTCGCTCCTCGTCGGTCATGAAAGTGCTAGGTAACTTCCTGTCATGAAGAAGTGCAAGATTTCTTCCTCTTCAGTTAATATTCTATTCTCTTACGCTATCAAGCCCTCGTTATTAATTCTCGTGTCGCATTTCGACATTATTGCGGAATATTCCTGGTAAATTGGCTGGCAATGATTGCTATGTGAATGGTCATCTTAATATTAACAAGATGGCTCACTTTTTGTCTGTATTATAAGAATACTAGTTGATTTCCAATTCCGGTGATCTGTACTTGTATTGAAAACGATATGCTGTAGTATACACAGCCAAAATATCGGAAGAAAAGTCAGAACTTTGAAATGTTGTCATAGCGAGGCCGCAAAGCGGCCGACCAACCAGCCGGTTCGCGCGCGCGAACCGGCTGGTAAATAAAACAAAATAACCACAGAATCTGAAGAGCTAGAACTTTTGGAGTCATCTGCTGCCTGGCTCTTTTGAATCTAAAAGAAATCAATACTTTATAAATATGATACAGTAATTCAACCTTCTTTTTTACAGTATCAGATACCAATAGACAGATTTCCTAACCTCGGCAAGCTGTACCTTCATCTCCATATTTTCCGCCTGAATGGCTTCCATTCTGAATTAACAAGCAAAAATAGCTTATGCCGAAACATATTAGATGAGTAACATAAGAAAAATAGTTTACTGAGTCAGTGCGTTTACTATGAGATCAATATACATACATAAATCAAGTCTTAACATAGTCTGTCAATAAACCTCGCATATTGAACTACATAGTAGGAAACATCCCATAAAGGAATAGTAGGAAATAGGACTAACTCGGGCTTGAGGATTGCCATTTCTTGACATGTAGCGTAGAAATCATGACGCATCTGAAAAAAGACCTTACAAGAACTTCCAACGAAAATCACGCCATCTAAGAAATTGAGAACTCGGATGAGTTGACATATTTTCTTCCTTATAAGTTTTTTTTTAAGTACATACACATATGTATGTACATACCGTCTTTTCTCTATTAGTGCCCCCGGGGGCACTATTTTTAATAATAATAATTTATTACACCATTGAATATATGATGCGACCACACGTGATATTTAAAACCGCGAAACCATTAGAAAAAAATCCTTGTGAGTTCAGAGAAAGAATTGTGCAGAGAGCAACACTACTGTGAATCGAGATTAAAGCACTTGGGGGGAAGGGGAGGGGGGAAGGGATGACTACCACCGCCAACACTCCACTCCAGGGGGTGCCAAGCCCTGGCCTCGTCTTGCCAGCAAAGACGGAATCAGTTGGAGCAGACTGATTTATACATACACTTGAGGTGAGAGTGCGTGGGCAGAGATACGACGGTGTAGCCATGGGGAGAAAAATTAGGGGATAGAGAATAGATATCAAATACCAGATACACTTACAATACTAGGTAAAGCGAGTAAGTTAAGCTTACTTAGACGACTCTTAGCAGATAATAGAGAAGGTGCAGAAACAAACTCAGCTGGGAGTGACATGTATCATCTAGCAGAACGAAAAGCAAACGAATGAAATACAGGGTCTCGTCTTGTCATTGGTATATAAAAGTTAAAAACAGATGTTCTACCAGAGCAAGGTCTAAAAACATAGAAGGCGGAAATAGGAATATCTACGAGCCGGTTCATTATCTTAAAGCACATTAGAATGTCGATTGCTACCCGCCTTCGATAAAGAGAGAGAAGCGAGAATGACTGAAGCCTAGTCTGATAATCAGGAATACTAGAGAACGAGATAAAAATATTAGAACATCTAATAAAAAGAAGACGACTGAAAACCTTTTGTACACGTTCAACTGATCTAATAAAAGTAACCTTGTATGGAGACCAAACAGAGCAACCAAATTCGACAATAGGTAAGACAAAGCATTTAAAGCATCTTAAATAAGGAGAAGAGGTGGAGCATTTTAAGATTCTGAACAAGGCAAACACAACTTTAAGAGCCTTTTTAATCGTCATATCAATGTGAAACTTGAAAGAGAGACTTTGATCAACATACACACCTAAGTCTCGAACCGGCTCAGAATTAACAGGAAAAGAAATATCAGTCAAGAGAGACAGAGAGTTCAAAGAGTGAAAGACAGTGTAGGGCAATTTTGGGTTATTTTTTCCGAGGTGTAAAACGCTGCACTTTTTGTGTGCAACATCTAGCTGCCATTTTGAGTAGTACTTTTGGATTACCACTGTAGAATCAGATAACTGTGAGTGAACGAGGGACTGAGAAAGTGGATCAAATGAGGCAAAAAGCTAAAAATCTTCAGCAAAGAGTACTGGTTTTACCGTTCCAAGATGCATCAGATCTTGTGGTAGATCCGAGAGATAGATGCTAAAGAGAAGAGGGGACAGAACCGCTCCCTTGGCAACTCCTGAGCTCGCTAAGAAGCTGTCAGAAAGAGAGCCGTTTACCTTTACCTGAAATGAACGCTTATTCAGAAATGCTCTAAACCAGTTTAGAAGTTGTCCTCTAATTCCCAGTCTTTCAAGTTTGAAAAGCAATTTAGGAATAGGAACCTTATCGAATGCCTTAGCTAGATCATAATAAAGCACATCAACCGAGCGATTATTATTCGTTTCTCTTAACCACGTCTGTGTTGTAACAAGTAAATTGGAGATTACAGATCTGCGCTCTCTGAAGCCATGCTGGCAGTCAGGTAGTATAGAATGATGCTTGCACCAATTGGATAGCTTGTACTTAATACATTTCTCCATGACCTTAGCGGGGGCAGGTGAGATTGTAATAGGGCGGAAGTGGTCAGGGGCTGATGGAGTGGGGACCTTATTGATAGGAATAACTACACCTTCTAGCCACTTGGAAGGAACCGAGCCTAAAGTCAGAGAGAAATTGAAAATAAAACTCAATGGTTCAGAACGTACATATGCGCAGTTCTTGAAAACTATAGGTGGAATTAAATCTGATGGTAGGCTGCAAGAAGACTTAAGACGCTTTAAGAAATAGGCTACTTGCTGGGGCATAATAATAAACTTAGGCATAGATTCAGAAATATGTCTGTAAAACTCATGGGTATTTCCATCATCAGTAGTAAATACAGTTGTAAAGAAGGAAGCAAGTACGTTGGCCTTTTCATAGTCAGACGTTAAAATGTGACCATTACAACTAAGAGTGCCAATTCTAGGAGAGCGTTTAAGACGCGACGAGACAAAAGAGAGTAAGCCTGATTTAGATGAGATAAGGCGGGATTCGCAGTTACGAGAATACTTATCAATTTCTCTACGAAGTTTTACGCATACACGATTATATTCTACTCGTACCGGGCTGCAATTCAGTTTGGTGAAAAGAAAATTCTTGTGCCTAAGAAGGGAACGAATGTGAGGAGGGTAAGCATCTGAAGGAGCTAGAATACGTTTATAAGGAGTACATTCAGAAAGAAAGAATTTAAGAGGCTCAATAAGGCGGCTATAGAGATCATCGATATCATGAAACTCGTCAAAACAGGCAATCCAATCAACAGATGCAATATACGCGGAAAGCTTATCAAAGTCACAGCGCCTATAGTCAAAGGTAGGCAGAAAAAGAGGGAAACTCTGTGCGAAGGACAAACTGAAAGAAACCGAAGAGTGATCTGAGGTTGAAAAAGGAGCACCAACAACACAATCGGAAATAACGCCCGGAGAAGATGCAACTATATCAAGAATATTAGCATTTACAAATATATACATCTGCCGTGCTATTAATCTAGGCAAAAGTGGTGCCAGTTTCACAAAAAGTTCATGAACATTTCAGAAAAAGTTGCTTTAGGTTTTGGAGTGAAAGATGATACAACTTTTCATTCTTTTTCTTTTAACAAGGGAGTCTTAGGAGCAGCTTTTTTCATGTGTTGTCTTATACATTTGCTATTTGTTAGACTACATTTTTTCGGTTTTGTAATCCCTGAGCAACAACTTATTGATACCGCTAGGAGATAGAGAGAGAGACAGAGAGATAGAGAGGAAGAGACAGCGATAGAATGAGAGAGACAGATAGAGAGAGAGAGAGGGCGAGAGAGAAAGAGAGATAATGATGAATACTTAACACCTTGCACGTTTCTAATCATGCTCCGAACAGTGTTCACGAACGCAGTCTTAATAGCCGGCTTGCTTGGCTGCTGCCAATCTACTGTTGCAAACATTCCGGACAATAGAAGGAATGCAGTCTCTCTGGGATTATCACGTCTGCTTCCCACTTTCTAATCACCGGAATTACGTCGGTGCTGCATCGGCTTTGGCCAGGCTTTCTCGTTTTTAACAAACATGAGATTAACCAACTAGTAATAACAACAATTAGGTAACAAGAGAAGCTTTACGATCAAAACTACAGTACCCATCTCTAGTCAGTTAACACAAACATTATCTATGTGATCGGTTCTATGGACGGAACGCTCTCTCTCTCTCTCTCTCTCTCCCTCTCTCTCTCTCTCCCTCCCATCAACAAATTCAACACATTTGAAGAACATGAGGGAAAATAAACTCAATTTATGGAGAAATGATTTAATGAAGCAAGGAATTTATACGGTATAGCCAGCTTAGTGTACGGTAGGAAAAATAAAAAAAATATGTAATAAACTAGATACTTTGAAAACAAAAGCAGTTTTATACTATGGAATATTCAATCATAAGATCAACTACGGATACTTAAAAAAATATCAATTCAACACCTCATGCAGATCGCCCTGTTCTTGAGCACGCTTCACGGTCGAGCGGTCCTGAGCACAGAATCTGGATTACTGTATCGAATGATAGAGGACACTGTGTACCGTAACGTTGATGGAGACGTGCCTGCCCTTGATCTATTCTTTGGAGAATAAGAAGAGAGTAGCAGGAAATGAACATACACATAGGATCTCTTGCACTCCTTGGCCTTCTTTCTATCCTCGGTCATCCTGAGGTCAATGAAGGCACGAAGGCCAGCTCCATTCCGCCCTTCAGATCGACATCGTCCGTCATGCGCCACCAGCCGCCTGCCATTATAGTTTATTTCGTTTATTTACAATACGCGAAATAATACTCCAATGTGACAACACAGATTTGAGTAGTACACTGCACAATAAGTTTTTCATTTCACTTTGTTGATTAAAAAAACGAAGTAGATTTGATTATAGAAGCTGGTTGAATATTAGATAAGGAACAATTGGGTACAGATGTAGGTATACAGGTAGGTTTCTTGCATTAAAAAATTATAGCATGGTTTCTTTAGATCTTACCCCATTGCATTCATATTCTTGTTCAACTTTCATTAATAAACAAAAACTAATGTGGGAACAGCAATAATAGAGCCTAAACAGAATATCCAAGATTTACCTTATCTTCCCGCGGGAACAGCAGCAGCCCCTGCTACCTACCTGGCGCCGGCGCCAAGAATGTTGCCGCGCCATTGAAGAAGTTCACCTTGACTAGTCGCGAATGGCGAGTCGGACATCGCAATCACAAGCTGAACAGACATATGAATAAAGCATGTTTAAATATTACAAACATTTCTTTTGATAATCATGAAGCATAAAAATAACAGCAAACATTTTCGTGGGGCGTGCCATAGTACAAAAGCTAATTCTAACCTAAGTTTAGAAGTGAATTTTGGCTTTAAAGAAGGTAAATGGAATAGCATAGTGCATACCTGAAGAATGGAAGAGATGTGGCGCTCATCAATTACTGGGCGCCTATCTGGCGCCGAGTGCTTGGTATGCGTACGGCCAACTCGATTCCTCTCCGCGATTCCATCCACTCCGCATCTTAGCTCCGACCACTTCAATAGACTAAATGGAAGCGTTTTCTTCAGCGAAAAACATTGAGGTGTTAATGCATATCAAATATATTCTAACAAATGATATATGCGAACATTTCTAACATGAACCAACGGTGAGTTAACGCTCGAGCATAAATTCGGTGTCTACAGCAGAAAGATGCTTACCCATCTTTCTACTGAAGGACACAACACTCTCGTAATGAAACATCAAGTAAAATTTATAAAATTAACACGAATAAACAAAGAATTGTATTTAAAAGCGACTAGTTGTCGAGGGCAAACAAGTTCAGTTGCCTCCAAAAAATTAACTAGGCCGAGCATGTTTCAAATTCCACTGGTTCTTTGTTGATAGTTGTGTCACATTTAAAAGTGCATCATCTTTTGTCTCTGCCATGCAATAGTGTGTAAAAGTGAGAGACGAAAACAGTGTAAAAGAAAGTAAGCAGCCTTCTATACACTTTTGCCCTCTCACTTTTGCACACTATCTCGTTCCGCATGTCCAAACGTAAACGAACTTTCAACATTGATACGGTTTGTATCATGAACAAAGTTTGAAGGAAACTTTACTCATCTTTCCCATTTTCCATACTAAAACGCCCAAAAGATGCTTGAAGTTCTGATTATTGTTGACTCAGCTTTCAACAAAAGTTCGTTTTACTTTTCTTCCTAGATTAATAGCACGGCTGGTTCCATTTCTGTCTCTCCTCCAATGTCATGCTGCGGCTCACATAAACACTCTGCCACTGGGGTTGCTCCCGGAGGAGCAAACTCTCTCTCTCACTCTCTCTCTCTCAAGCTCTCTTTCATGCTCGCTTAGCGCTCTCTAGATGATCCGCAAAAATCTTTTACCCTCTCGCAGGCACTTTCAACATTGCTGATAAGAGTCTACCCCTTCCGTGCTCGAGAAGGTAAATGGTTGGGTGAGATTAGTCGATAAGCGGGAACGCGTATTAATTTCATTCATTAGCACCTTTATCGTTGAATTGCAACAAGTACAGTATGAATATATACTGATTTTATGATACATATGTATAACCTGTATGTACAAAGAGATCTTCTTTCTTCTTCCATGATTCACGAAAACTAACCGATGTTGGTTAAAAATTGAACGAGCTTTTTCTCCTTTTCTGCTGTATACTTCGATTTGTATTGCAATTGGCCTTTTTAATTTAAAAGTTACACTCAATAGCTCCGCGAAATGTTTTACGAGATTCTACCAGATGGGACAGACCATTCTACTAATGCAAAATTGCCATGTTTTTTGCAGCTCTTCACGACTACGGAAATGTATGTATGTACAAACCGAGAAAAGAATAGATTTAGAAGACAAGAATATGAAATGTCTTAATGCCTCATAAAATATGCATTGGTGGTCTTCGCTAGACTGCTTGGAGAATTTGAATAGTTTAGTCATGATTATCGATCTGTAGTTGCTGCAGATAAAATGTTCAGTGAACTTACATTATCTATTCTGTTTCTGACAATCGCTTTTCGAACAAAGTGTACGAGCGTATATAGATGGAGGAAATAACAATAAAACGAAGATGTTCGTTGGAGGTGAAGAAACACAGATCTATTTATGTATGCATTTATATATTGACGAACGAAAAAGCGCGCAAGATTAAAAAAATGATCAATATAATTAAGTAACACCGTCCAAGGATATTTTAGCTTAAAACACAACAAGTTTCCTTAAAAAAAAAGCTTGAAAGCAATCTAGAGCATAGGGAAAGGACGTACGAATATTATTTAGAAAGCTTCTTGGAACGAATGAACGATGGACAGATACTAATGGAAGGATATGACATCCTCTCCGATGTTATATATACTTATGCCAATGCGGAATCTGAGTAAGCCAAGTAATCTCGTTTGAAGTCCCGGCGTCACCAATAGCAAACCAATATAACACATCTGCAGGCTCGACAATGCCACCTGTCACTCGAAGCTGAAAATTATTGTCAGAATATTCTTTAAAAAAACGACAAATTATAGCAAATCCTTAGCGATGCTTAGCTGAAAGAGGATTTGATAAGTTATTTGGCAAGCCTGCAAACCTTTCTGAGATGTGGACGACCGGCGCAATGATAGAGGAAACTGGATGCATTTTCGAGGCTCTTGTTGCACATCGAGCATTTTAGTTTGTTCTGCGAAAAAAATTAGTTTTACTAAATGCAATTCCCTTTTCCGATCATCCTAAAACTTTTTTCGCCATCCAGCATTGGGAACTACCGGTGAATTAATTACACGTTTTTTTAAGTATATATATATATATGTATATATATATATATATATAAAATATATATATATCACACAATTAGATGTTTCATTTTGTACCTCATACAATTCCCTCTTCATGACGTCATTCTCATTACGAATTGCCGACATCCTTATTCGAAAAAGATCCAGGCTGTGTTCATAGAAGCTTATGTTTGTTGTTGGCATCGAAAATGGGCATGCAGTACCATTTATTCGTCGAAGGTGTGCTGTAAGAAGACATTGAGAAAACAGTTCTTAAAGATCGGATTCCTTTAAGAATAGAGCATGTTCTCCTCCAACTCTTCTTCCGATATAACGTAAACTGAAGAGATGTGACAAATATCACTTTCTCATCCAGAAATGATCTCAAAACAATCGCATCAGAACCCAACCAAGACTGACGAACTGCCCGTCGTCAAAACGGAATTCGGTGGCTGATGAGAAGAAACCGGCACGATACCAGTCCTGGATTTGGGATTCTCGAAATGGGCCTCTGAAAACTTATAAATTTCTGTGAGTGTTGTAGAAAATTCGAATATAATTTACATTGGCATATAAATCATTACAAAAATAATTTCTAACTAACTCAGGCCCATCCTCAGGAGACTTACGAAACCATATCTCAGTTTGGGTTGGTGAAACGTGCGCAATAATGCTGAAAATTTTCAGTGTTTTCTGATATTCCGGCATATATTAAGAAAAGAAAATCATAAGTAATTTTTTTGCAATTAGAGATATTCAACTTAATTAAAGTGGACAATTTCTGGGAGGACACAATGGTCTACATGGGTTGAATTGTGATATATAAAAGCAAACATTAATTAATGCAGATATATTATAAAGCAAAAATTAAATAATGTAAAATAAAAGCTCAATTAAAACGGATAAATGAACGCTTACTTTCTCATCTAGAAGTCATAAATTTACAAATGTGATCCGAACATACCAAGACTGATGAAGCGGCCGTCGTCATAACGGATTTCGGTGTCCGACGAGAAGAATCCGCCGCGGTACCACTGCTGGATTTGGAATTCTCGAAATGGGCCTCTGAGAACGCATGACCTTTGTTTACGAACAGTGTTGGGGAAAAAATGAATATATCCAGCATATTATAAAATTCTGACTCGGGCGCATCCTCGGGAGACTTGCGAAACCAAATCTCCCTGTCAGCTTGGTATGTTGGCCTGTGAACAGTAATGCTGAAATAATGCAAAAAGACAATTCGAACAAATTGTTCTTGGCATTGGCATAGTTGAAAGAAGATGTTTTATGATATATGCAGCAATGTATTTAAAATGGACACACTCTTCTTGCGAATCACTCGAGTACGGCTTTTCGTCGCTGGGAAGACACAAAGGCCTAAATGGATAGAATTATGAGATAGAAAACCAATGCTTAAGTAAAAAATAATTGCTGTTATTATATAAGACCTCAATTAACCGATAAAAGAACGCTCACTTCTTCGAAGCATCGTTCCTTCATGTCCCTTCCATGTCTTCTTCTCTCGGAAAAGGTATTCAATGGCGACGGGACGCGGAACGGACAAAATGAGTTGGACCTTGCATTTTACAAAGTAAGCGGGCACCAAAAATTTCTTCTCTCTCTCTTACGCTTTCCTTTACTTTCTCCTTCGTTCTCTCACCCTTTCACTCTCACTCTCTCTCTCTTTCTCTCTAACCTTTCACTCTCTCTCTCTCAAGCTCTCTTTCATGCTCGCTTAGGGCTCTCTAGATGATCCGCAAAAATCTTTTACCCTCTCGCAGGCACTTTCAACATCTGATAAGAGTCTACCCCTTCCGTGCTCGAGAAGGTAAATGGTTGGGTGAGATTAGTCGATAAGCGGGAACGCGTATTAATTTCATTCATTAGCACCTTTATCGTTGAATTGCAACAAGTACAGTATGAATATATACTGATTTTATGATACATATGTATAACATGTATGTACAAAGAGATCTTCTTTCTTCTTCCATGATTCACGAAAACTAACCGATGTTGGTTACAAATTGAACGAGCTTTTTCTCCTTTTCTGCTGTATACTTCGATTTGTATTGCAATTGGCCTTTTTAATTTAAAAGTTACACTCAATAGCTCCGCGAAATGTTTTACGAGATTCTACCAGATGGGACAGACCATTCTACTAATGCAAAATTGCCATGTTTTTTGCAGCTCTTCACGACTACGGAAATGTATGTATGTACAAACCGAGAAAAGAATAGATTTAGAAGACAAGAATATGAAATGTCTTAATGCCTCATAAAATATGCATTGGTGGTCTTCGCTAGACTGCTTGGAGAATTTGAATAGTTTAGTCATGATTATCGATCTGTAGTTGCTGCAGATAAAATGTTCAGTGAACTTACATTATCTATTCTGTTTCTGACAATCGCTTTTCGAACAAAGTGTACGAGCGTATATAGATGGAGGAAATAACAATAAAACGAAGATGTTCGCTGGAGGTGAAGAAACACAGATCTATTTATGTATGCATTTATATATTGATGAACGAAAAAGCGCGCAAGATTAAAAAAATGATCAATATAATTAAGTAACACCGTCCAAGGATATTTTAGCTTAAAACACAACAAGTTTCCTTAAAAAAAAAGCTTGAAAGCAATCTAGAGCATAGGGAAAGGACGTACGAATATTATTTAGAAAGCTTCTTGGAACGAATGAACGATGGACAGATACTAATGGAAGGATATGACATCCTCTCCGATGTTATATATACTTATGCCAATGCGGAATCTGAGTAAGCCAAGTAATCTCGTTTGAAGTCCCGGCGTCACCAATAGCAAACCAATATAACACATCTGCAGGCTCGACAATGCCACCTGTCACTCGAAGCTGAAAATTATTGTCAGAATATTCTTTAAAAAAACGACAAATTATAGCAAATCCTTAGCGATGCTTAGCTGAAAGAGGATTTGATAAGTTATTTGGCAAGCCTGCAAACCTTTCTGAGATGTGGACGACCGGCGCAATGATAGAGGAAACTGGATGCATTTTCGAGGCTCTTGTTGCACATCGAGCATTTTAGTTTGTTCTGCGAAAAAAATTAGTTTTACTAAATGCAATTCCCTTTTCCGATCATCCTAATAAAACTGCTAATCATATCGCAACTTCTTACATATGTATGTATACTTGAATGGAAATAAAACTTTTAAAACAAGCGAAAGAAAACGTACTTACCTTGTCTACTCCATTGAGCTGATATTGGACTTTATCTCGGAAAACTTTATCCATTATCGTTATCCGCAGAGTGTAGAGTAGTCCGTTGAGTAGACCTTAAGAGAGGACAATAATTATCGATAAAAAATAATTCGGCGAATTTTGGCGTACAGGAGAAACGAAACGAATTCTTTGAATAATAAGATCTTTGATCTCTAATTGTAAGCTTGACGGCACGTCTTATCGGGCTTTTCTTAAGCGAGACCTTTGGAATACCTTGTTCCTCTATGGACAGCGGCTTAATTCTCGAAGCCATGAGAAGCGACAATTCCTTACGAGCTGACGGTGGCGGAATAGGGGGACCTCCCAATGAGTTCTTTGCAATGGAAGACCCACTTGATGAGGCGACTGTAACAAGTCATCTGATAGCACTTCACATTTTTTTTTAATTAGTGTCATTAAAATTTTTTTATAAGAGTCCCCTTCAACATAAAACAAATCTATCTGGAAGATTGGTAACGTTCAGGAAAAAGTGATGAAATATGAGTGATTGAACGGACCAAAAAGGGGCTATATGGGGGGGTGGGGTTTAACTCAAAACATGTCTTCGGCTCTTTGGCACTGCAGTTCAATGGTCTTGGGGCATCCTACCCGACGAGGTAGCAATCAAAAGTTCTCTTTCATCACTGTCATGAAGGACATCGAAACAGTTCGAATGCACGGTTCGGTTGGCACGAAGTCTGCGAGAGACATATTTCAGTGAACTTCCTTCCAACAGACTACCTTCTTGGTTGGTATCAGGTTTTAGAGGCGCCGACGTGCTCGGCGGCGGAGGCGCATTCTGCGTAGCCCGGGGCGCGGCGCACTTTGCTCTGGATGATGCGATGGCTGCTGGCGCGGCAACTGAAGCTGAAAAACAATTGATTATTCGTTGACATAGGTAGTATCAACAATATGGAGTCTTTCTAGTCAGTCTGAATGAAGACAACGGGCAAGCGAGGACACCACGCCAGGGACGACGACGTATGTATGTATGTACAGAGACTGCCCTGTTTTGTGACCGTAAATAAAGTATACTTTTGCCACTTACCTGTCGATGTTTTACTCTCTGTCGCCGACATTAGCACGCCTTCGATGCGCGCGCTGACTATAGCGTGATGCAAGAGCGTACTCCAGAAAGTGACGTCATCTGTGCTAATGTCTCTGCCATTCGCGCGAACCTGTCCAAACAAGTACGTCAAAACCACAGTACGAAAAAAACTCTTATTGATCAATCAAATCTGCGATTTAATAAAAAAAAACAGGCCAATGATACAATAAGGGAAAAATGCTTATCTTATTTCATTAAACCACAGAATCCTAGACATAAAATTACCTTGCTGAGATGCGTACTCGTAAGGCAGTGGCTGAGAAGCTCGTGCGCATTCTTTAATGCTATCCCGCAACATTCACAATGTTGCTTCTGCAACAAGAATTTTACCGTGTTGTTTATATTTTGTATATTTTGAATAATGTGTTGCGAAACATATTAAAGCACTGGTGTTAAGAAGGAGACAAAGACCCCGCACTGTTTTGAAAAGATGGCCGGTCCGTGCTTTTAAAGCCACCTTCACTTTCATGTCCATGATTAAGCAGCGCGCGAGCTCCTTGAGCGAGTCGAGGAAAGCTGAAATTTTGACACATCATTCTGAAAACAGAACCATGAGAAAGCAGGCTGTTTAAATATTTAGATTAAAATACTTTCGAAAGGGTCTACCAAATAAAGTTATAATATGCCTAAAATATGTATAATGCTTTTGAGTGTTTTTATAGAATGTTCAAGAGATCCATCCTTTGCTTGCCAATTTTTCTGACTAACCAACATCCCGTGGAGGCAACGGCGTATCGCTGGATGCTACAAGGAGTGGAAGCGAAGTGTTACACGGCGATGATGACAACGAAGGCGAGGTTGTATCAACGGGAGCCTGAACCTGTTCTCAATAATAAATGAAGGGAGGAAAAATATACTTGCTTAACTAACCGCTGAATCTGAAGAGCTAGAAGAACTGCACTTGGGGCTACTGTACGAGGATGCTGACTGTCTCCTTTGAATCTGCAAGCAATCAACAGCCTTTTTGCTCCAATCAGATATAGTACAGTATAATTCAAGCTCATGGCAGTATAATAACGCTTCATATATAGTGAGATATTTAAAAAACCTCGGCCAGCTGTGTCTTCATCATCATATTCTCCGCCTGAAGATCTTCCATTCTGAATAATTAATAAAATTCTATGGCCGAAAAATATTAATTGAATTATTTCGCTTACAACCAGCTCTATTCAAGTGTAGCCTTAACACACGCAATACTCAATGAATATACTTCAAAGCTCAAGAAGGAAAAGTATGAAACAAGACTAACTCAGCCTTGAGCATAGCCATCTCTTGACATGTAGCATAAAAATCATCACGCATCTGAATTGAGAACAGTATGATAGGCTTTTGTACCTTCAGACGCACTATTTCATCCCTGTCCTCATCAACCCACAAGATACAGTAGATTGTTTGAATGTACCCGTGGCATAGAGTAGTAAATTGACCTACAAGGCAAGAAATTAATCCCGAAAAACATACATCGAATCAAAAATCACATTAATCGGTACAGACGAGTGTTCAGCAAGCGCATAAATCACTATTAGCTAATTTAATGTTGTGATTAATCCAGAACCACACGTTGTCAAATACACCGTACTACTCTGCCACAGGTACATTCAAACGATCTACTGTATCTTGTGGGTTCATGAAGACAGGGATGAAGTAGGGCTCCCGAAGGTATACAAGCCTATGATCTATCATTTGAGATTCGCAAAAGCGCTTTTGGAACACGGACCCCTGCACAGCATCACTATAAGTGCAGCTGGGCTGATTGTGAGGACCAAAGTTGACCGCGATATTCAGAGTGTGCACAAATAGTTAGCACCTAATTTTAACAGCTCGAATCACCATCTGAATTAGTTCAGTGATGACCTGCAAATATATTAAAATCATTATTGAGAGAGGTATATTAGTAAATGATCTATTTTATCCTCCTGAACCGTTTGCATCTCACTCCGAGTGCATGGATCGTGAACGGGGGGGGGGGGGGGGGGAGGCAACATGTAAAAACATGTGAATAAATAGCGATTAGATTACATTAATAAATGTTGCTTTTTGTACCTCGTAAAATTCACTCTTCATTACGTCGTTCTCATTACGAATCGCCGACATCCTTAGACGAAAAAGAGCCAAGCTCTCTTCGTAAAAGCTGATGTTTGTTGCTGGCATCGAGAATGGACAAGCGGGTCCATTTATTCGACGAAGGTTGGCTGTAAGAAGTAATTGAGAACTCAGTTGTTACGGGCACCATATTTCTTCAAGAATACAGCCTTATTATCTTCGAGTGAACTGGAGAGATATATGTATGTGTGCACCTTCGAATTCATCATTGTCTTGTCCAGAAGGATATACTATAAATCGCATCAGAACCCACCAAGACTGACGAAGCGGCCGTCGTCAAAGCGGAATTCGGTGTCCGATGAGAAGAAGCCGCCACGGTACCATTGCTGGATTTGGAACTCTCGAAATGGGCCTCTGAGTATATCGTCTTCTTTGTTTACGAACAATGTTTAACAAAATCAACAATTGATAGTAGCATTCCAAAATACTGACTCAGACTGATCCTCAGGAGACTTTCGATACCATATCTCAGTTTGGGGGGCAGGTGGCACGTGCGCAGAAAGGCTGAACGGTTTGTTTCAATGCTTTCGAAGCATGAGAATAATGTACATACATTTGAAGACAGATAATATATTGTGAAGGAATTCGAAACTCGCACAGGTCGAACAGATTAAGCTGTTGATGAATTTGAAAAAAAATCAACGTCATTAATATGGACAAACTCTTCGTGCACGTCACTCGCGTTCAGCTCTTCGTTGCTTTGAGGAAATAATGGACTAAACAAATAGCATTGTTAGATACATGTAAAGGGAAAGCACAATTAGGGCTGAAATAATATAATTTAAAAAAAAACCCATAACATGAAAAAGAAGATACAAAACCAAAAGGGTATAAATATAGCCGGAATCAAGGCTGGGCCTGGACCAGTGAGGTCACCAGTGACGTTTTCAATCCAAAGAAGGTGTTTTAATATAAGAACGCTCACTTCTCCGAAGCTTCGTTCCCACTTGTTTCTTCCATCTCTTCTTCCTCAGAGAGGAAACGGTCTTCAATGCCGCGAGACCAAGGTGCTGGCAACGGCATTTTGTGACCAAATGAGTCAGGCTAAGAATCGACTCCTTGTTTGCCTGTTTTCTCTCCCGCTTTTCTTGCCCTTATCTTCCGTTCTCTCTCTCTCTCGCAGTCTTGCCTGATTGCTTAGCGCTCTCTAGATGATCAGCTAAGAAGAGGCAGCTAACCCGCTTCACTTATCTCTCTCTCTCGCAGGAACTTTCAACATTGCTGATAAGAATCTTTCCATCCATTCCGTGTTCTTGAAGATGAGACGTGCACTCTTCTTTCATACGACTCTTCATTGCAGGGAGGACACAATGGCCAAAATAGATAGCATTGTAAGATATATAAAACCAAAGTTAAATTTCAGCTGATTTAATTTTAAAAAATCAAGGCTGATATTAAAAAAAGGAATTCCCATAAAGCTGATGTAATATAAAATCAAAACTAATATAACACAGTGTAATAAAAGAACGCTAAGTTCTCCGAAGCAGCGTTCCCTCTTCTCTCTTCCTTCTCTTCTTCTGCAGAGAAGAAAAGATCTTCAATGGTGAAGTCTTGGTGGGTTCTGATGCGATTTATAGTATATCCTTCTGGACAAGACAATGATGAATTCAAAAGTGCACACATACATATATCTCTCCAGTTCACTCGAAGATAATAAGGCTGTATTCTTGAAGAAATATGGTGCCCGTAACAACTGAGTTCTCAATTACTTCTTACAGCCAACCTTCGTCGAATAAATGGACCCGCTTGTCCATTCTCGATGCCAGCAACAAACATCAGCTTTTACGAAGAGAGCTTGGCTCTTTTTCGTCTAAGGATGTCGGCGATTCGTAATGAGAACGACGTAATGAAGAGTGAATTTTACGAGGTACAAAAAGCAACATTTATTAATGTAATCTAATCGCTATTTATTCACATGTTTTTACATGTTGCCTCCCCCCCCCCCCGTTCACGATCCATGCACTCGGAGTGAGATGCAAACGGTTCAGGAGGATAAAATAGATCATTTACTAATATACCTCTCTCAATAATGATTTTAATATATTTGCAGGTCATCACTGAACTAATTCAGATGGTGATTCGAGCTGTTAAAATTAGGTGCTAACTATTTGTGCACACTCTGAATATCGCGGTCAACTTTGGTCCTCACAATCAGCCCAGCTGCACTTATAGTGATGCTGTGCAGGGGTCCGTGTTCCAAAAGCGCTTTTGCGAATCTCAAATGATAGATCATAGGCTTGTATACCTTCGGGAGCCCTACTTCATCCCTGTCTTCATGAACCCACAAGATACAGTAGATCGTTTGAATGTACCTGTGGCAGAGTAGTACGGTGTATTTGACAACGTGTGGTTCTGGATTAATCACAACATTAAATTAGCTAATAGTGATTTATGCGCTTGCTGAACACTCGTCTGTACCGATTAATGTGATTTTTGATTCGATGTATGTTTTTCGGGATTAATTTCTTGCCTTGTAGGTCAATTTACTACTCTATGCCACGGGTACATTCAAACAATCTACTGTATCTTGTGGGTTGATGAGGACAGGGATGAAATAGTGCGTCTGAAGGTACAAAAGCCTATGAGCTATCATTTTAGATTGTCAAAACCGCTTTTGGAACACGGACCCCTGCACAGCGTCACTATTAGTGCGTCTGGGCTGAGGACCAAAGTTGACCTCGATATTCAGAGTGTGCACAAATAGTTAGCACCTAATTTTAACAACTCGAATAACCATCTGAATTAGTTCAGTGATGACCTGCAAATATATTAAAATCATTATTGAGAGAGGTATATTAGTAAATGATCTATTTTATCCTCCTGAACCGTTTGCATCTCAGTCCGAGTGCATGGATCGTGAACGGGGGGTAGGCAACATGTAAAAACATGTGAATAAATAGCGATTAGATCAAAACTTTATTGCAGAGATGCTCTAGAATACAGAAAAATCATGTATCCAATAAAAATTTCCCGAATATCAAAGAAACAACCAATTTTGTTCAGTACGCCTAAATGTGCACCCGGGTGATATTGACTTATTGATTTTATTCTCACCTTGTTTTCGATCTATGAAATCAATATTCAGGTACTAATAATTAAACAGCATAAAGAAGCAACCCTGAAAATTTCATCAACTTTCATTAACTTTTAAAGAAATTATGCACGAAAAACCAAAAGTTAATAGAATTTTGACCGGCACTGTATATATATGTATACTATACTATACTATACTTAAGCTTATAAAGAAGAAGACAGGCTGATGCGCCTGTATGTCCCAAATGATAGATGGCGGATAAAGTTGTCGTTACAAACTTTTTACTGGTCTTCTTACAGATAAGTCATGATTTTCACACAACGTGTCAAGAGATGGCTTTGCTCAAGACTGAGTAAGTAATGTTTCATACTTTACCTTCATGAACTTAGAACTTTATTCATTTAGTAGATTTGTATAGGCGGGTAGTAAGCGTAATGATTCAATTAGCACTTGTCGGGCATGGAATTTTATTTAACTATTCAGAATGGAAGCTGTTAAGACGGATAATAAGGCGATGAAGACACAGCTAGCCGAGGTTAGGACATGTTTCAATTGATATGAAGCATGATGATACTGTAAAATAAGAATGAATTACTGCACCTCATCTTTCTGAAGCTTGTGCATGAAGTTAGTGGCCACTTTTTCACATGAGAGCGTTTAGTAATTGAAGTATGTATGTAAGTATGTATGTGCAGACAAATGAACCACTTTTTCAAGGACATACTTGTAACTCAATGCACAATATACAGATATATCTTTGGTTAAGAAGCTCAAGAAGAT
Organism: Allodiplogaster sudhausi; assembly: GCA_945643635.1. Classification (NCBI taxonomy): domain Eukaryota; kingdom Metazoa; phylum Nematoda; class Chromadorea; order Rhabditida; family Diplogasteridae; genus Allodiplogaster; species Allodiplogaster sudhausi. The sequence continues at coordinate 1,132,477 of CALZFC010000027.1, forward strand.
TACATCTACACATCAAGAATTGAAGGCGATCAGCACGGAAGTGAAAGAAAGGTTTGGTTCTCATAATTTTATTGGTGAAGGGGGGGGGGGTAGGGGGTGGAGTTCGTTTTACTCACTCTCTCTCTAGCAATAAGATGATCTCTTATTCAATTAAGGATGTCTGCGCTTCGTATCGAGAATGACGAAATTACGAAGCAATTTGACGACATACATGATCAGGCGAAAATTTCTATACGTTCAATTATATATACGCAACTCTAAAGGCTTCTAAAAAATAAATAAAACAAAACAAACTGTTATGCAATTAGCAAGCGGTATTTTCGTTGGAACTTCTTTAATGGGCATCTTTCAGATGCGTCATAATTTTTGCACAACGTCTAAAGAGATTGATGTTGTCACGGCTGAGTTAGTTCTATTTCTTACTTTTGCTTCATGAGCTCTATTCTTTTTGTTCGTGGGCGAAGTATGTTCATTAAGTTTGTTAATCTAAATTTTTATGGTTAAGACAATGATTTTCTTTAAAAATTATCATACACATTCCTCCTCTAACGTTTTTCGGCTGTAGAATTCAGGTTGATTTTTCAGAATGCAAGTCATCAAGGCGGATAATCTGGCGATGAAGAGGCAGCTAGTCGAGGTAAGCAATCTGTCTATTGATGTTTACCGAAAAAAGAGCCTGAATTATTGCACCATATCTGATCGAAGCAAGATGATTATGTTCTTTCAGCTTCAAAAGAGCCAGGCTGCAGCCTCGTCCATTAGCCCCAAGAGCGGTCCTCGCTCTTCAGGTTCAGCGGTTAGTACTCGACTATTTTGAAAAATATGTATAGATGCTATACTATTTCAGCTCCGGTGGTCGCTAACCATAAGCGCAGTTTTATTCTGTGCGGGTGTGTGGTGGTTGAATCGGCTAAACGTGAACGCCAAAAAGTCCACCTTTATGTTCCCCTCCGCCGATGATTTCTCTAGATTTCTGCACAAGATTCGATATCATCCATTTTCTTTTTTTGCATAAGAAATATGACTCATGCATATGTATACATACAGTACCGTGCAAAAAGACATTTTGCTATATTTTCCTTCAACATTAACGAAACTTAATGAAATTTTCAGGGTTGTTTCTGTATGATGTCGGAATTATTGTGCCTTATTATTGGTTTCATTGATCCACAACAGTGCGAGAAAAAAAATCAATAATTCGAATCACCCAGTTTTGCACATTTAGGCGCGCTTGACAAAATGATTTATTTCATTGAAATGCGGGTAGTTTATATTGAATAGGTAGTAGATATGCATTCTAGAACATCCCTTCGATAAAATTTTGCTTAATTGTGATTTAATCATATGACGTTACATGTTGCCTACCATCAGTTCAAGATTCATTCACTAGGCCTCAGATGCAAAAGGTTTAGCGGGATAAAATCGATCATTTACTGCTATGCCTAGAGTATTAATGATGTCCAAATATTCGCAGGTAATCACTGAACTAATTCAAATGATTAATTGAGAGGTGAAAATTAGGTCCTAACTATTTGTGCACACTCTGTCCACCGCGATCAACTTTGAACCGCAGCGCAGAAGAGTCAAAAGTGATGTTGTGCTGGGGTACTATGTTGGAAAACGGCTTTGCCTATCTATAATGATAGTTATTAGGCTTTTTCAGATTCAGAAGCTCTATTTCATCCATGGCTTCATGAGGCCACAATTAACAGTTGATCGTTTGAATGATCCCTGGCATAGATTACAACGGTGTATTGACAGCTGTCTATTCTATATCAATCACAACTTTAAATTAGCAGATTGAGATTTAGGCTATTGCAGAACATTCCGTGGTATCGATTAAAGTGATTTTTGAGTCAATCTGAAAATTTTCGGGTTTATTTTCCTGCTTCTAGGGCACTGTGCAACCTAATGCCAGGGTACATTCAAACTATCTACCCCTCCCTTTGTGGCCTCATGAAGCCAGGGATGAAATAGAGCGTCTGAATGTGAAAAAGCCTAATAACTATCGCTATAGATAGGCAAAACCGTTTTCCAAAATATTACCCAGCACAACATCACTTTTGGCACTTAATACGCAGTGTATGTATATGAGATTCAAAATCAAGTGCTGAAGACTAATCCAGAAATGCTTTTAACATTCTGCTTGATACACAATTGGGACTTTTAGAAATTCATGGCCGACTATTAGGAATTTCGGTGGTAGCGGCGCTGTCAGTGCCAGCGAGTCATCGTTAGAGCCAAGATCAAGCGAGTCAGTGGAGATTCGGGCACCGAATTCATGAAATTAAGTAATAGGAACCGCCAGGCGCCCAACATAAAATAATGAGATGCGAACCGTTCATTCACTCGCGTGCAGATCGCATTCACTGCTTCATGTGTAGATGTAATGTAATTGAGCCTCTGCACAAAGACACAATTATATTTTGTACAAGAAAAATGAACCTACAATTGTTCTGCTCCCTCCAAAATTTGCTCTCATGAGGTAACAAACTTCGTTCACATTCTTGAGTGTGTGCTCGTAGAAGCTGATGTTTGTTGACGGCATGGAGAATGGACAAGCCGGTCCATTTATTCGTCGAAGGTTTGCTGTTGTGTGAGAAATGTAGAGCAAAGTTTAACGGTAATTACGGATATGAAATTTTCTTCAATAATACAGTGTTTTCCTGTTCTTTAGTCCAGAAGTCATATCTTCATAAGCACAAGGGGGGGGGGGGTATGCAAAAACGAATACAATTTAACAAGACTGAGAATCGCCCGTCGTTAAAACGGAATTCGGTGTCCGACGAGAAGAATGCGCCACGGTACCATTGCTGGATTTGGAATTCACGAAATGGCCCTCTGAAAGCGCATTATCTCCTTCGTCTACGAACAATGTAGGACAAAATGCGAATATATAAAAGCTATATGATCATAAAGAGCATAATAAAATTCTGACTCAGGCTGATCCACTATAGACTTGCGAAACCATATCTCGCTTTTAGTTGCAGGAACGTGCTCAGTGAAGCTAAAAGTTTTCAGTGTTTTCTGAGATATGTATGTTAGAAGAAAGACAAATATCATATATATATTTTCTGGAATTGTTGGAATATCAAAGTAATTAAAATGAACGCACACTTCTTGCATTTCTGTCGCGAACGGTTTTTCGATGGGCCGATACAAAGGCCTAAATGGGTATAATTATCAGAAATAATACCATTTAATGCTGCATATAACACATGGTTTTAAAAAAATTGCTAAAAAAGAAATCTCAATTAAAGCCGATCAAAGAACGCTCACTTCTCCGACGCAGCATTCCCTCTTCTCTCTTCCATCTCTTCTTCTTCTTACTCAGAGAGGAAAAGGCCTTCAATTGTGACAGGACGCTGCACGGCGTTTTGTGCCCAAATGAGTCAGGTTCAAAATTGATTCCTTGTTTGCTCTCTTTCCTCTCTTGCTTTACTTGCCCATATCATCCGTTCTCTCTCTCTCTCTCTCTCTCTCTCTCTCTCTCGTCGTCTTGCCTGATTGCTTAGCGCTCTCTAGATGATCAGCTAAGAAGAGGCAGCTAACCCGCTTCACTTATACCCCATCGCAGGAACATTCAACATTGCTGATAAGAATCTTTCCATCCATTCCGTGTTCCAGAAGATAAGGGGTTGGCGAGATACTCTCTGTCACGATCAGTAGATAAGCGAAAATCCGCATTCATTTAATTTGATTTTTTTTTTGAAAACAAAAGGCAAATGGTGCTGAATCAGCTTTCACTCCCTTGTCATCGCTCGCTTTGTCAATCAGAGGCAAAAACGTTTATCGTGAGTGAACATTATGGAAAATTTTCGAAAAATGAGATTGTAGAATGTGTGATCAACAAATTGGGAAGAAATATCAGCATTGGAACTTTTTTGGGAATTTGTGACGTAGGAGTTTGTGAATAGAGTTGTCTTCGCCGGTGACAGCCTGATACATTCCATTGCACCACAGACGTTTTCGCTCACACTGCTCACCCACTCCGACGTCGTTCACCAGAGTGAACGTATTGAATGGATATTTAGCCTGCAACCGTTTCTTTCTCTCTCTCTCTCTCTCTTCTTTTTATCTCTCTCCTCTTTCTCTCTCTCTCCTCCCCCCCCTCTCTCCCCCCTCTCTCTCCCTCTTTCTCTACTCTTTCTCTCTCTCTCTCTCCTCTTTCTCTCTCTTCTTTTTCTCTCCTTTTTCTCTCTCCCTCTCCTCTATCTCTCTTCGATGTCCCTTTTTCGTCCTCTCACCTGTAAACGTGCAAGAATGCTGGCCTCGGACTCGTCGCTGCGAAATTAGTGAGAGACTGGAATGGCGTCCGACACAGTCTTCTGAAAATACAAGTTAGGCTTGACCCCCTCTCTCTCTCTCTCTCTCTCTCTTACCTGTTGGTTAGCTTAGCGGAAGATGGTTGCAGGCTTGCAATACTTTCCAACTCCCCGCCACTCGCATCGGAGGTGAACGCAGAGGGAAGAATCCATTATTACCACTTTCCAAGCGGTACAAGAAGAAAAAGAAGCAGTAAGAAGCAGCAACAGCGTCAGACGCTCCATCGCCCCCACACTGACCGTGTCTATATCATCTTGGCGGAGCACATAACTTACCCTTCCACCAATTGATCTTCTCTCTCTCTCACTCTCTCTCTCTCTCTCTCTCTCTCTCTCTCTCTCTTCTCTCTCACTCTCTCTCTCTCGATCTACAATGCGATCCACACGTATCTCTCACGACAAGTGCATGAGGTCGAAGGGGAGTGATGGATAGCAATGATAAGAAAAGACGGAGAAAATGTGAGAGAAAGAGGCGTCTGCGAGAGTCAGATTGTACACTGGATAAGAGATGAAGGAGTATTCCTTGGAGCAGACCGCCAGACGCATATTCGTTATTGTACGGGTCATCTTACTGTGAATGAAAAGGGGATCTTACACATCATAGCATCCTGTTACTTCACACTTCTGGATCACATAATTAGATTGATCTCTAAAGAATTGCGATCCTTGAGAGAACAGTCACACCTATTTATCAAAAATGAGGAGCATGGAGAAAGTGATCACACCTAAACCTTAGAGAAGTCGAGCTCGACGTCGGAAAAACAACGAACACAACAGGGTACAATTGTTGAATGAAATGGCACACTTGATGACTTAACGTCTACTATCTTTTATTCATGCCTGAATTTCCCTTTGTTCTCCAATTGGCTCTCTATCACCCTCTCTTTCTTTCACGGTATGTTAATGTGGTTTCTGTGTCTTTCTACTCCCATAGGTATTCATAGTGACCATTCCAGTACATATGGTTCCATTGCAGAATCGCAACAACAAGAAAAAACCGGTGCATTTGCCGACACTGCTTACCAGACAGGCATCTTTCCCATCTAACCTTCCATCTGAGAACAAACGGATTCAAGATGACCGGCTTGCGCCATACGAAAGAATTCAGGTCGAGTCTTAAATCGATGAAGAACGAAAAGACAGGCTTGGCGCGCTCTTTCATGAATTCGGTGCCCGAATCTCCACTGACTCGCTTGATCTTGGCTCTAACGATGACTCGCTGGCACTGACAGCGCCGCTACCACCGAAATTCCTAATAGTCGGCCATGAATTTCTAAAAGTCCCAATTGTGTATCAAGCAGAATGTTAAAAGCATTTCTGGATTAGTCTTCAGCACTTGATTTTGAATCTCATATACATACACTGCGTATTAAGTGCCAAAAGTGATGTTGTGCTGGGTAATATTTTGGAAAACGGTTTTGCCTATCTATAGCGATAGTTATTAGGCTTTTTCACATTCAGACGCTCTATTTCATCCCTGGCTTCATGAGGCCACAAAGGGAGGGGTAGATAGTTTGAATGTACCCTGGCATTAGGTTGCACAGTGCCCTAGAAGCAGGAAAATAAACCCGAAAATTTTCAGATTGACTCAAAAATCACTTTAATCGATACCACGGAATGTTCTGCAATAGCCTAAATCTCAATCTGCTAATTTAAAGTTGTGATTGATATAGAATAGACAGCTGTCAATACACCGTTGTAATCTATGCCAGGGATCATTCAAACGATCAACTGTTAATTGTGGCCTCATGAAGCCATGGATGAAATAGAGCTTCTGAATCTGAAAAAGCCTAATAACTATCATTATAGATAGGCAAAGCCGTTTTCCAACATAGTACCCCAGCACAACATCACTTTTGACTCTTCTGCGCTGCGGTTCAAAGTTGATCGCGGTGGACAGAGTGTGCACAAATAGTTAGGACCTAATTTTCACCTCTCAATTAATCATTTGAATTAGTTCAGTGATTACCTGCGAATATTTGGACATCATTAATACTCTAGGCATAGCAGTAAATGATCGATTTTGTCCCGCTAAACCTTTTGCATCTGAGGCCTAGTGAATGAATCTTGAACTGATGGTAGGCAACATGTAACGTCATATGATTAAATCACAATTAAGCAAAATTTTATCGAAGGGATGTTCTAGAATGCATATCTACTACCTATTCAATATAAACTACCCGCATTTCAATGAAATAAATCATTTTGTCAAGCGCGCCTAAATGTGCAAAACTGGGTGATTCGAATTATTGATTTTTTTTCTCGCACTGTTGTGGATCAATGAAACCAATAATAAGGCACAATAATTCCGACATCATACAGAAACAACCCTGAAAATTTCATTAAGTTTCGTTAATGTTGAAGGAAAATATAGCAAAATGTCTTTCTGCACGGTACTGTATGTATACATATGCATGAGTCATATTTCTTATGCAAAAAAAGAAAATGGATGATATCGAATCTTGTGCAGAAATCTAGAGAAATCATCGGCGGAGGGGAACATAAAGGTGGACTTTTTGGCGTTCACGTTTAGCCGATTCAACCACCACACACCCGCACAGAATAAAACTGCGCTTATGGTTAGCGACCACCGGAGCTGAAATAGTATAGCATCTATACATATTTTTCAAAATAGTCGAGTACTAACCGCTGAACCTGAAGAGCGAGGACCGCTCTTGGGGCTAATGGACGAGGCTGCAGCCTGGCTCTTTTGAAGCTGAAAGAACATAATCATCTTGCTTCGATCAGATATGGTGCAATAATTCAGGCTCTTTTTTCGGTAAACATCAATAGACAGATTGCTTACCTCGACTAGCTGCCTCTTCATCGCCAGATTATCCGCCTTGATGACTTGCATTCTGAAAAATCAACCTGAATTCTACAGCCGAAAAACGTTAGAGGAGGAATGTGTATGATAATTTTTAAAGAAAATCATTGTCTTAACCATAAAAATTTAGATTAACAAACTTAATGAACATACTTCGCCCACGAACAAAAAGAATAGAGCTCATGAAGCAAAAGTAAGAAATAGAACTAACTCAGCCGTGACAACATCAATCTCTTTAGACGTTGTGCAAAAATTATGACGCATCTGAAAGATGCCCATTAAAGAAGTTCCAACGAAAATACCGCTTGCTAATTGCATAACAGTTTGTTTTGTTTTATTTATTTTTTAGAAGCCTTTAGAGTTGCGTATATATAATTGAACGTATAGAAATTTTCGCCTGATCATGTATGTCGTCAAATTGCTTCGTAATTTCGTCATTCTCGATACGAAGCGCAGACATCCTTAATTGAATAAGAGATCATCTTATTGCTAGAGAGAGAGTGAGTAAAACGAACTCCACCCCCTACCCCCCCCCCCCCCTTCACCAATAAAATTATGAGAACCAAACCTTTCTTTCACTTCCGTGCTGATCGCCTTCAATTCTTGATGTGTAGATGTAATCTTCTTGAGCTTCTTAACCAAAGATATATCTGTATATTGTGCATTGAGTTACAAGTATGTCCTTGAAAAAGTGGTTCATTTGTCTGCACATACATACTTACATACATACTTCAATTACTAAACGCTCTCATGTGAAAAAGTGGCCACTAACTTCATGCACAAGCTTCAGAAAGATGAGGTGCAGTAATTCATTCTTATTTTACAGTATCATCATGCTTCATATCAATTGAAACATGTCCTAACCTCGGCTAGCTGTGTCTTCATCGCCTTATTATCCGTCTTAACAGCTTCCATTCTGAATAGTTAAATAAAATTCCATGCCCGACAAGTGCTAATTGAATCATTACGCTTACTACCCGCCTATACAAATCTACTAAATGAATAAAGTTCTAAGTTCATGAAGGTAAAGTATGAAACATTACTTACTCAGTCTTGAGCAAAGCCATCTCTTGACACGTTGTGTGAAAATCATGACTTATCTGTAAGAAGACCAGTAAAAAGTTTGTAACGACAACTTTATCCGCCATCTATCATTTGGGACATACAGGCGCATCAGCCTGTCTTCTTCTTTATAAGCTTAAGTATAGTATAGTATAGTATACATATATATACAGTGCCGGTCAAAATTCTATTAACTTTTGGTTTTTCGTGCATAATTTCTTTAAAAGTTAATGAAAGTTGATGAAATTTTCAGGGTTGCTTCTTTATGCTGTTTAATTATTAGTACCTGAATATTGATTTCATAGATCGAAAACAAGGTGAGAATAAAATCAATAAGTCAATATCACCCGGGTGCACATTTAGGCGTACTGAACAAAATTGGTTGTTTCTTTGATATTCGGGAAATTTTTATTGGATACATGATTTTTCTGTATTCTAGAGCATCTCTGCAATAAAGTTTTGATCTAATCGCTATTTATTCACATGTTTTTACATGTTGCCTACCCCCCGTTCACGATCCATGCACTCGGACTGAGATGCAAACGGTTCAGGAGGATAAAATAGATCATTTACTAATATACCTCTCTCAATAATGATTTTAATATATTTGCAGGTCATCACTGAACTAATTCAGATGGTTATTCGAGTTGTTAAAATTAGGTGCTAACTATTTGTGCACACTCTGAATATCGAGGTCAACTTAGGTCCTCAGCCCAGACGCACTAATAGTGACGCTGTGCAGGGGTCCGTGTTCCAAAAGCGGTTTTGACAATCTAAAATGATAGCTCATAGGCTTTTGTACCTTCAGACGCACTATTTCATCCCTGTCCTCATCAACCCACAAGATACAGTAGATTGTTTGAATGTACCCGTGGCATAGAGTAGTAAATTGACCTACAAGGCAAGAAATTAATCCCGAAAAACATACATCGAATCAAAAATCACATTAATCGGTACAGACGAGTGTTCAGCAAGCGCATAAATCACTATTAGCTAATTTAATGTTGTGATTAATCCAGAACCACACGTTGTCAAATACACCGTACTACTCTGCCACAGGTACATTCAAACGATCTACTGTATCTTGTGGGTTCATGAAGACAGGGATGAAGTAGGGCTCCCGAAGGTATACAAGCCTATGATCTATCATTTGAGATTTGCAAAAGCGCTTTTGGAACACGGACCCCTGCACAGCATCACTATAAGTGCAGCTGGGCTGATTGTGAGGACCAAAGTTGACCGCGATATTCAGAGTGTGCACAAATAGTTAGCACCTAATTTTAACAGCTCGAATCACCATCTGAATTAGTTCAGTGATGACCTGCAAATATATTAAAATCATTATTGAGAGAGGTATATTAGTAAATGATCTATTTTATCCTCCTGAACCGTTTGCATCTCACTCCGAGTGCATGGATCGTGAACGGGGGGGGGGGGGGGGAGGCAACATGTAAAAACATGTGAATAAATAGCGATTAGATTACATTAATAAATGTTGCTTTTTGTACCTCGTAAAATTCACTCTTCATTACGTCGTTCTCATTACGAATCGCCGACATCCTTAGACGAAAAAGAGCCAAGCTCTCTTCGTAAAAGCTGATGTTTGTTGCTGGCATCGAGAATGGACAAGCGGGTCCATTTATTCGACGAAGGTTGGCTGTAAGAAGTAATTGAGAACTCAGTTGTTACGGGCACCATATTTCTTCAAGAATACAGCCTTATTATCTTCGAGTGAACTGGAGAGATATATGTATGTGTGCACCTTTGAATTCATCATTGTCTTGTCCAGAAGGATATACTATAAATCGCATCAGAACCCACCAAGACTGACGAAGCGACCGTCGTCAAAGCGGAATTCGGTGTCCGATGAGAAGAAGCCGCCACGGTACCATTGCTGGATTTGGAACTCTCGAAATGGGCCTCTGAGTATATCGTCTTCTTTGTTTACGAACAATGTTTAACAAAATCAACAATTGATAGTAGCATTCCAAAATACTGACTCAGACTGATCCTCAGGAGACTTTCGATACCATATCTCAGTTTGGGGGGCAGGTGGCACGTGCGCAGAAAGGCTGAACGGTTTGTTTCAATGCTTTCGAAGCATGAGAATAATGTACATACATTTGAAGACAGATAATATATTGTGAAGGAATTCGAAACTCGCACAGGTCGAACAGATTAAGCTGTTGATGAATTTGAAAAAAAATCAACGTCATTAATATGGACAAACTCTTCGTGCACGTCACTCGCGTTCAGCTCTTCGTTGCTTTGAGGAAATAATGGACTAAACAAATAGCATTGTTAGATACATGTAAAGGGAAAGCACAATTAGGGCTGAAATAATATAATTTAAAAAAAAACCCATAACATGAAAAAGAAGATACAAAACCAAAAGGGTATAAATATAGCCGGAATCAAGGCTGGGCCTGGACCAGTGAGGTCACCAGTGACGTTTTCAATCCAAAGAAGGTGTTTTAATATAAGAACGCTCACTTCTCCGAAGCTTCGTTCCCACTTGTTTCTTCCATCTCTTCTTCCTCAGAGAGGAAACGGTCTTCAATGCCGCGAGACCAAGGTGCTGGCAACGGCATTTTGTGACCAAATGAGTCAGGCTAAGAATCGACTCCTTGTTTGCCTGTTTTCTCTCCCGCTTTTCTTGCCCTTATCTTCCGTTCTCTCTCTCTCTCGCAGTCTTGCCTGATTGCTTAGCGTTCTCTAGATGATCAGCTAAGAAGAGGCAGCTAACCCGCTTCACTTATCTCTCTCTCTCGCAGGAACTTTCAACATTGCTGATAAGAATCTTTCCATCCATTCCGTGTTCTTGAAGATGAGACGTGCACTCTTCTTTCATACGACTCTTCATTGCAGGGAGGACACAATGGCCAAAATAGATAGCATTGTAAGATATATAAAACCAAAGTTAAATTTCAGCTGATTTAATTTTAAAAAATCAAGGCTGATATTAAAAAAAGGAATTCCCATAAAGCTGATGTAATATAAAATCAAAACTAATATAACACAGTGTAATAAAAGAACGCTAAGTTCTCCGAAGCAGCGTTCCCTCTTCTCTCTTCCTTCTCTTCTTCTGCAGAGAAGAAAAGATCTTCAATGGTGAAGACGTTGTCCAAACGAGTGCGATCCTTGCATTTGTTATAATGCGTTCCACAGTAGAAGGCCGGCACTATAATTGCATCCTTTATTTCCTTCTTTCTCTTTTCTCTCACTCACTCTCTCTCTCTCTCTCTCGCTCGTACTCTTGCCTGATCGCTCACCTCAATCTTCATGGTGATCAACTAATAAGAAGCTTCCCTTTCTCTTGTGCCGTGCCACCAGCACATTCAACATTGGCAGATAGGGGTCGTCCCATTCGTTTTCTAGACGGTAAGGGGTTGGCTAAATACTATCTGTCACGATCAGTAGATATGTACATATGTATGTATGTGGGAATCCGCATTCATTTCAGTCACATGCGGTTTCCACGATTTGGAAACGAATTTTGACCTCGGTGATCACGACTTTAAAGACCGTTTTCAAAAATATGAGAAATGGCTATCTAATAACATTTTACATTGCTGAATTTAACATGAGGCTGGGCCGTGTATTGGCTGAGAAAGGAGCTGGAAAATCTGGCTGCAAGCATGGCACTCATATATACGAATTTTTTTTGTGTTTCTGGGACCGACCCGCTCTTTTATATTAGGCACGAGCCAGTCCAATATCGGGAAGGGACGGGCCTATGGCCTAGCCGGGCTGGAAGTATTGCGAAGAAAAGATTCCTGCTGCCTCCCTCGAAGTCATGGAAAACAATAGTTCTCTGGTTTTAATAGAGTCTAAAAAAGTAATGGAAAATTAGCCTGAAATAAGTTTAGCTAATTTACTACTTTTTTTTACTTTCCAACCCTCGATCCTTGTTAACCTCGAAAATTCCATAAATTCTAAGAATCATGGTGAACCTCGATGAAATCTTTGTCCCTTTATCCATAAACAGGTCGTATTGAGAAGATGTTGAAAAAGCTTTGGAACCCGTCTCTGGACTCTCGCCAGTATCCTGGCTCATGCTGTCAGCACTTCTGAACATCACTGTTTGCATTAGTCTCCTACTGCCCACCGACTGCTCCTCCACTTAGATGTGCAATGGAATGTTCCATTCCTCACGTTTCCTTCCTTCCAGCCCTTTCCATCATTAGCATACACGTGCTGTTCCACTCCCATTGTGTTTTCGAGGCTTTCCTCGAGTCATTCTCCCCTCCCTGGCCCTTCGTGAGCGGTTGCCCCTGTCAGTGCTGGCCTGGTGTTGGCCTGGTTCCCTGAGATAAACCTATCCCTCCCAACGTCTTTTACAGCCAAAGGCAGAGAAATGGACTAAATAACAACTTCTTGTTATTACAGATGGCACTGCCGAATCCGTTCTTCGCGTACTTCCCGGAACCGCTCGTGGCCGGACAGTCGCTTAGCATCGTCGGTGTGCTGGCCGTCAACACTGCAGTGTCAGCAAGTTCATGAATAAGATCACAGAGTCAACTTCTTCTCATTTAGACCCTTTTAGGAATATATTCTAATTTTTCTTCTCCATTTCTTTAGTGTCTGGCTGAATCTCTTGGCGGGCGGCCCCAAAGGACGCATTGTGCTGCCTGTGTTTCTTAAATTCGATCACCATCATTTTTTTTACAAAGTTGGCACGGAGGTATTCATGGGAAAATTTTCTTTTGTTTTAAATTAAAAAAATTTCTATTTTAATTTGTTTTCTTTGGCGATTCCTTGCTGACAGCGAGTGGGCAAAACTATGCAAGATAAATGTACAACCAAACAGCCAAAATGACTCCTTTTTTTAAGCCTAGGGCCACTTCTTCTGTCGAGGCCGACCATCCGATCGAGCTGCGAATCCGGCATGTGAACTATTTGCCTTTATAGATTTTTTTTAAAGTATTAGTTGATTATAAAGTAGAATAAAGAGTATTTAACACAATTGGAAGAAGAAATTTTTTTTTGCTTTCAACAGCGAGCGTTCGAAGTGAGCATTAACGGCAGCCTCATGGCCAATACCACGAAATACGGCAATTTCAATGATATCGACAGCTTTGAGGTCGAGATCGGTTTCATACCAAAAATAAACAAATAAATAAAAATTGAAAAGATTCTAGGTGGAAATTGCCGTCTTTGACAAAGAAAATGTAAATCCTGATAAGATTGAAAATTCATTGAGCTTCTTTCTTCTTATTCATAGGTCAAGGGCGGCATTCAACTCACGAAGTTTGCACTCCGCGGAAAGTACTACCCGATCCCGTTCTACCATCGTTTCCCGGACGACGGCCCTCTGCATCCTGGTATCCGAAAACTGACCACAAATTGTTTGTCAAAATAGGCAAGCGACTAAAATAATAAAAAAACTATATAAACGCGTTTAGGGCAGAAACTCGAAGCGTATGTCAAGCCGAACGGGGATGAATTTGTCGTCAACTTCCATTGCACAGATGGAAAAGTTGGCCTCCACTGGAATCCGCAAATTCGCAAGAAACATGTAGTATGATATTCTCTTACTATATGGATAACTATCATCGAAAAATAATTAATTCAGTTCCGTCCCGCGTTAATAACTGAATAATTAACATATGATTTTACATACGCGTTTGTCTAAAACGCGTTTCCAGAAGATTTGAAACATTCACTTCATCTTGTTACAAAGAAAAAAAAACTCAAGATATTGCGTGAAAAAGGGTTTTACTGTAGGTATTTTGCACTTGTCTCTTTTAATGGTACTTCCTTTTCTCAGATTCAGTACGACACCTCTTCTGATGGGTACAACTGGGATGGAGTTCGCCAGTGGGATTGGTTCCAGAATATGTCATACCCGATCCAGCGAAATCGCGGTTTTCATGTGACCTTCGTCATCAAGGAAAAGTGCATCGAGGCTAGCTTCATTTGCAAAATTTCCTTAGTAATACTTGCAAATTTTTTTTTAATATATCAGTTATTGATTATATGAAAAAATTCAGGTTCTGATCAACGACAACTGGAGCCACACGTGGAACCATCGCAATAGCTTCTCGAACGAGTACATCTCCTTCAACATCACGGGCGATGTCGTCCTGCAGGACCTCGACATTCGCTAAGCAATGACTGCCCTTGCCGAATACGTACGTAAAAAAAACTCTCGCGCTCATGAATCCGTTGGAGGTCGAAATGAAAAAAAACAACTTTGTTTTTTTTTAAGACTTCTTGCTAACAATGAGCGGGCAAAACTTTTTAAGATAAACTACCTTAGTTAAAAGCCGAGGACCGCTGCAAAAAAATTGAACTGAACGAAAAATCTCAATATCATAAACTGCGTTCTCGTTGATGAAATACTATTTATGCATGGAAGGCCGACAGATTATTATTTCCATCGGAGGATAAAGAGGAGACGGATATTTGATTTGATAGAATATGGTGGAAACGAGTCTCTACTCCTACCCATGCATCTTGATTCGTTGCTCGATCTCTAAACTAAAGTTAGTCTACATGTATTAAGAGTCAGCCAGTATACCTCTGATCATGTGAATGTAGGCCCTTATTCATCTCTCTCATCTCTCCCCTCTACAGCAGTCGTTCTCGCGTCGCCGAAGTGTGTCTGTAGTCATATCAGCACAGTATATAGAGCCTTGCCACCTCCTAGGGGACCTCGTCCACCCCCTCTTCGGGAACTTGCCACTCCCATTCCGGCGATGTCGTGAGCGGTCTGCTGCCCCTTCCCTTTCCCCTTCCCCTTTCAGATCAACTACTGACTCGACAATTTCTATTGATTATTTTCAATGTCCTCACATCTTTACGATGTATGAATAAATAAATAAATAAATCTCTGCCTAATGGTGCTTCAGACGCTTGTCTCCTGCGCATCTGCCACAATTAAGAATTTGATCATTAATAGAAACGTTGCCAAAAATATGACAAGGAGGAGAAAGAGGAATAAAATAATGAGGAGCATGATTTTCATTTCATCCATCTTCCTTTCAGTAAACCCTTTTCTGCATTTCTGTAATACATTCATGATTCTTATGCATATCATTCTCTGTCTTCTTTCAGTCCTTTTTTTCTCTTCCTTTTTTTGCTTCTTCATTCTAAACAATGCCATATCAATATACAAGTAGTACACCATCACTCTTTATTGAGTAGTTTCTTCTCCTCTCTTTCCTCTTCTCTTCTCTTCGCGCCCGCTCGTCGTTCGTACTGCAAATACATATAACGATTCATTTAAACAAAAAATCGGCCTTCTCGCCGTGGGGGGTTAAGTGCCCTGGAGCATTCTACCCTAGAGGTGCTACTTAAACCTAGACCTATGTATTTCAGCACTGCATGTGACGTACAGAGAGCTGGGGTAGCGACTTTCCGATGTCGTGCCAGGCCCTTACAACACTTGTGAAGTGGGATGGCGCCACACACCAAAAGGAGCAAAGGGAAGTAAAAGGGAAAGGTCTGGTGTACATATATACATATATGTATGTATATGTATGTATGCATAAAAAAAACTCTAAAAGTTAAGAGAATAATCAATATCCCGTGGAGGCATCGTTTTTTCGAGGAGTCGAAGCGAACCGCCGTTGAATGGCAAAGACGAATCAAAGTGAAAAAATTTTCATCAGCGAGAACCTGAACCTGATAGCAATAATACATGATAAGGAGGCTAGGAAAAACACTCACCCTTACGAGAATTTCAAAAAGGCGCCATGCGCAAACTAACCGCTGAATCTAAAGAGTTTGAAGGACAGTCCGTGGAGCAACTGGGCGAAGCTGTTTCCTGACTTTTTGATTCTGAAGGACATCAGTCTCTTTACAATCAGTAAAGCTAGCATCCTAACAGTATAGCAATACTTCATATCAATAGACACAGATGTCCTAACCTCGAATGGGTGTGTCTTCATCGCCACATTATCCGCCTAAATAGCTTCCATTCGGAATGATCATGCAAAATTTAATCCCCGAAAAGCATTGGACGAAGATCGTAATCAAAGTTGTTTAACTGAATCATTGAGTCAACAGATCAATATAAATTTAACCTTAACACACTCAATGAACAAAAATCGCCCAGGAATCGGTTGGAAAGATCACATGGCCGATAAGCAGGAAATTCGGACTAACTCAATCTTGAGGATTGCCATTTATTGACAAGTAGCATAGAAATCATGGCGCATTTGAAAGAAACATATCAAAGAAATTCCAAATAAATCACAGAGAACTAGCCACGAATAAAATTACATTCTTCTTTATAATGTCACATATAATTAGAGATGCATAACTGCTCGCTACTTTTTTTCCTCTTCATTTCGTCATTCTCGATACGAACAGCCGCCATCCTTAATTGAAAAAATAAGTAACTCTGATTGCCGAGAACAGCAAAACAAACCCCATCCCAGAGCATAAAGTAATGCGAACCGTTCCTCCACTCCCGTGCAGATCGCCTTGACTTCTTCATGGGCTTCACGTGCTTCTGACAAAGATACAAAATGAAAACATTTAAACAAGAAATATTTGCTTAGTTGCCTAACAATTTCGCAATCAAATGAAAAAGTGACCACTAACTTCATTCACAAGCTCGAGGGAGTGCTCGTAGAAGCTGGGTTTTTGATGTCGGCAAGGAGAATGGACAAGCGGGCCGTTTATTCTTCGAAGATTTGCTGTAAGAAGATATATATATATAACACATTATTTGCAGTTTTAAGGGTACGATATTTTCTTAAAGATACAAGTACAGCAGAACCTACAAAGACTGACGAACTCCCCGTCGTTAAAACGGAATTCGGTGTCCGACGAAAAGAAGAATAAATGGGAGTATAATTTTTTAAGTCGTACCTCATTGTACTCGATCACTAGCAACCAGGCTCAGGCTGTCAGCATTGCTGAACACTATCGTTTGTATTATTCTCCTGCTCTCCATTTTTTTATACATCATTTATTGATATGGCCATTGGTCATATGTAAAAGTCCTTTCCCACTATGCATATTTTGATGAACGACAAGCCCCTCGATACGTTTGAGCGTCGCGCGGATCCGAAGAGCGAATACAAGTCGTTCAACATATCACGCTCGGCATTGACCTTGAGAGCGCCGAGATTCGCTAAGCACTGTGTGCATTTGACGAATGGTCCTTTTTGAGGAATAAATTGATTTGACCATGGCCAAAAATATTTCATCAGAACGTTTGCAATTATCGTAAAAGGCTTCATTATCAGAGCCTGTTCCGCTTCCTTTTTGCCTCCTAATTCAAAACAATACCATGTACAAGTACACTCTAATCACTATGAAGATAAAGTAGTTACTTCTCTTCTCTTTTTCTGTCTTCTATACCTTCTACTTTTTTCCTTCGTCTCCATTTACGCTCGCCGATAGTACTGAAATCATAAAAAAAATTTTCGGGATTAACATCGGGTATTGAGGGGGGGGGGGTTCAGTGCCCTGGGGTTCCAGCAAATTAAGCTGTTGTTGGCATTAGCTTAGTTGAAATTCGATGTCACTCGCGTTCGGCTCTTCGCTGTTGGAAGGATATATATAATGTAAATCAACGCCCAATAAAGCTGATATTATATAAAGCAGAAGGTCAATTTAAGATGATAAAAAACACAGAAGAGGTTATTTGAGAGTTTTAGAATGCCTGTAACACAGATTCATGGGCATCGTGGCGGTAGAAAGTCAATGGTGTTTACGGTGGTTCGGAAGACGGAGACGTCCATTTGGCTGTAGAACGATGCGGGCTTAGGCCCCTTTGCTCCCTTGCCGCCGCCGGCACATCATTGCAGACAAGAGTCTTCCTTTTCTTTTTTTTTCTTTTTGACCAAAATTGTTTTTCTCCAAAATTAATACCTCCTTACACCTCAATTCGGGCCTATGTGCATATCAGGATGCTTTTATAGTGAACTGTTTAGGCAATTGAATCATTATCTCACCTTGATTTGAATATGCGGTCTCTTCAAGTAATTATATCATTTCGACTCATTTTGCTGGATCGAGATCAGTCGTTGTTGTTTGTGAGTTGCTGAGTGGTCGACTTCTTCTGCCTCTCTTCGCTCCGTCTCCTTCTCGCTCATCATCATGGCCGAGGTATAACTGAAAGAATTAATAAATCGACTCGGATTCCCCTTGTGAAGGATGAAGTGTTACTTTGGCCGACCACAAGGGGACAATAAGCCCCTACGACCCCTCTAAACCTCGAAAATTAGGTCAATTCGAAGAATCATGGTTACCATAACCTCGATGTAGGCTTTGTCCCTTCGCCTAACAATTCTTTCCTCCAACCAACTTCTCATCCCTTTAAAAACTCTGGGATTCCCTCGCCTCTCGCAACATTTGTCGTCTTATAAATCAGTACCTCCCTGACGCCCGAGCTAACCCTTGGGTTTTTCCAGAGGCCTGCGCCTTCTTACTAGAATTGGGAGTACAATTATTTAAATCGTTACTCGTTGGACCTGGCTCAAGCTGTCAGCACTTGAACATCATTGTTCGCATTATTCTCCTACTCTCCACCAACTGCTCCTCCACGTCGATGTGCAATGGAATGTTCCATTCCTCACGTTTCCTTCCTTCCAGCCCTTTCCATCATTGGCATAACATGTGCAATTCCCGTCCCATTGCATTTTCGAGGCATTCCTCGAGTCATTCTCTCCTCCCTCGCCCTTCGTGAGCGGTTGCCACTGTCAGTGTTGGCCTGATGTTTGCCTCGTCTCCAATGATAAACCTATCCCTCCCAACGTCTTTTACAGCCAAAGGCAGAGAAATGGACTAAATAACAACTTCTTGTTATTACAGATGGCACTGCCGAATCCGTTCTTCGCGTACTTCCCGGAACCGCTCGTGGCCGGACAGTCGCTTAGCATCGTCGGTGTGCTGGCCGTCAACACTGCAGTGTCAGCAAGTTCATGAATAAGATCACAGAGTCAACTTCTTCTCATTTAGACCCTTTTAGGAATATATTCTAATTTTTCTTCTCCATTTCTTTAGTGTCTGGCTGAATCTCTTGGCGGGCGGCCCCAAAGGACGCATTGTGCTGCCTGTGTTTCTTAAATTCGATCACCATCATTTTTTTTACAAAGTTGGCACGGAGGTATTCATGGGAAAATTTTCTTTTGTTTTAAATTAAAAAAATTTCTATTTTAATTTGTTTTCTTTGGCGATTCCTTGCTGACAGCGAGTGGGCAAAACTATGCAAGATAAATGTACAACCAAACAGCCAAAATGACTCCTTTTTTTAAGCCTAGGGCCACTTCTTCTGTCGAGGCCGACCATCCGATCGAGCTGCGAATCCGGCATGTGAACTATTTGCCTTTATAGATTTTTTTTAAAGTATTAGTTGATTATAAAGTAGAATAAAGAGTATTTAACACAATTGGAAGAAGAAATTTTTTTTTGCTTTCAACAGCGAGCGTTCGAAGTGAGCATTAACGGCAGCCTCATGGCCAATACCACGAAATACGGCAATTTCAATGATATCGACAGCTTTGAGGTCGAGATCGGTTTCATACCAAAAATAAACAAATAAATAAAAATTGAAAAGATTCTAGGTGGAAATTGCCGTCTTTGACAAAGAAAATGTAAATCCTGATAAGATTGAAAATTCATTGAGCTTCTTTCTTCTTATTCATAGGTCAAGGGCGGCATTCAACTCACGAAGTTTGCACTCCGCGGAAAGTACTACCCGATCCCGTTCTACCATCGTTTCCCGGACGACGGCCCTCTGCATCCTGGTATCCGAAAACTGACCACAAATTGTTTGTCAAAATAGGCAAGCGACTAAAATAATAAAAAAACTATATAAACGCGTTTAGGGCAGAAACTCGAAGCGTATGTCAAGCCGAACGGGGATGAATTTGTCGTCAACTTCCATTGCACAGATGGAAAAGTTGGCCTCCACTGGAATCCGCAAATTCGCAAGAAACATGTAGTATGATATTCTCTTACTATATGGATAACTATCATCGCCGACCAGTCGCTTAGCATCTTCGGTGTGCTGGCCTTCAACACGGCAGTGTCAGCATGTTCTTAAATATGCTCGCAGAGTCATCTTATTTTTTGAACTCTCATTTAGACGCTTCTTGGAATATATTTTAATTCTTCTTCCCCATTTCCTTAGTGTCTGCCTGAATCTCGTGGACACCGAAGGACACGTTGTGCTGCCTGTGGATCTTCACTTCAATGAAAATACGTTCAAGTTCAACGCTGGCGATTGGGTACTTATGGTTCTTTTGTTTAAAATCAAAAAAAATTCTATTTTAATTTTTTTACTCTAGAGATTCCTTGCTGACAGCGGGCGGGCAAGCTTTCCAAAATAAATGTGCACCCAAAAGCCAAAATGACTCATTACAGAAGAAAACTTGGAAAAACCCTCCCGTCAAGCCCGGCGATCTGATCGAGCTGCGAATCCGGTATGTGAGCTATTTTCCTTTATAGATTTTTAAAGCATTTAGTTGATCATAAAGTAGAATAAACGGGATTTAACAAAAATGGAAGAAATTTTTTTTCTAGATTTCACTTGGACATGTTCGAGCTGAGCATCAACGGCAGCAACCTGGCCAATATCACGGGTAAAGGCGATTTCAAGATGATCGACTGCTTTGAGGTCGAGATCGGTTTAACACCAAAAATGAACAAATAAATAAATATTGAAAAGATTCTTGGATAAAAGAGAGCGTAAATCCCGATATGATTGAAAATTCACTGAGCATCTGTTTTCATATTCATAGATCTCCGGGGACACTCACGAAGTTTGCACTTCGCGGAAAGTACTACGAGATCCCGTGATTTCCCGGGCGGCCCTCTGCTTCCTGGTATCCGAAAACTATCCACAAATTGTTTTTTCCAAGGCAAGCGGCTAAAACATAAACTATATAAACACGTTTAGAGCAGAAACTCGAAGTATATGTCAAGCCGATCGGGAATGTGTTCTCCGTCAACATCATTTGCGAACATGGACAAGTTGGACTCCACTGGAAACCGGAACTTAAAGAAAAGCGGGTAGGATGATATCTCCCTTCCTATATGGATTACGCTCATCGAAAAATAATTAATTCAGTTTCGTACAGCGTTGCTGAATTATTTTACTTACGCACTTGTCTAAAACGCGAAGATTTGAAACATTCTTTTCATCTTGTTACAAAGATAAAAGCTTTCAAAATATTGCGTGGAAAAGGGCTTTACTGTAAGTGTTATTCTTTTCCCTTTTAATAGTAGTTCCTTGACTCCAATTCAGATTGCGTACGACTCCTCTAAAGATGATTTCTTCTGGGATAAAGTTGCCTTGTTTGATAATCTGCCGCTCCAGATCCATCTGAACCACTTCTTTCATGTGACCTTCATCATCGTAGAAGGGGGGATTAAGGCAAGCTTCATTTTCAAAATTTCCTCAGTAGTACTTGCAATTTTTTATATACATATCTGTAATCGATTATATGTGCATACATATGTAAAAGTTCAGAGTTTGATCAACGGCAAAGAGATCCGTACGTTTAAACATCCCTACATGAACGAGTACAGGGCCTTCAACATCACGGGTGATGTCGTCGTGGAGAGCCTCGATATTCGCTAAGCACTTTGTGTCTTGGACGAAGGCATTCCCGTTGAAATTTTCGGCCGTGATTTTTCTAAGTCCAGAAGTCTGGACTTAGAAAAATTTCGGCAGGTCAAGACCATGAGCACACTCATCATGAAGGCCAATTCTTTTCTGAAATAAAATGCTTTAAGCATGGCCAGAAATAGTAAATGCCTGCAAATATATGTGGATGAATTCATTATAACTGCCTATATGTTCATATGTATGTACGTAAAAAAAACGCTCGCGCTCATGTATTAGTTGGAGGTAGAAATGAAAATAAAAACTTTGTTTGAAGAAATCTTTAATTTTTCTGTTTTCAACAGTTTTTTTAAGAGACTGCTTGCTAACAACGAGCGCTCTAAACTTTTCATTCAAGATAAATTGCCTAAGATAAAAGCCAAGGACTGCTGCAAAAAAAATATGAACTGAACTCAAAATCTCAGTATCATGAGCTGCGTTCACATTGATGAAATACTTTTCATGCATGGAAGGTCGACGGGTTATTATTTCCATCGGAGGATAAAGAGGAGGCGGATGCGTAATCATTTGATAGATGGTGGTGGAAACCAATCTCTACTGCATTGTTGCCTATACTTCATATGATCAATTTCGAATGATAGAAGCTTATTTCATTCTTACTTTAGCGATAAAAAATATCTTGGTGACATATTTTGATCAATGACTATTTTATTCTATCAGGACATGTGTACTTGCGACACAAGCCAATCGTTCTGCATTTTGTGGAATACAACCTATATATGTATATCAAAACAAATGTAAAAAAATTCGTTCATCAAAATGTGCAGCATGAGCTGTCTGAAGCACCTCGCGTACATCGCTGCCCCAGTTTACTTTCTTGATTTGACGTAAGTTTACGACCGTTACGATAACTTCACAAATTTCGTGATAGAGCAACGCACCCTGCAATTGGACGTATGTACCTCCCGCGATGGCGAAGCTGCAACAAATGGCATCCTTTGTTGTAATTCGTGTTAGAGAAAAAATACCGGCCAAGTTTAATTGTCAAAAAATGGACAAAATAGTGTTTATATGAAAAGAAGTCAAGCAGTGGCGCAGCCTACATCTCAATCAGCATCTCGGGCAACATCGATCTGGAGAGCGTCGATATTCGCAAAGCTTTCACTTCTTCGACCACGCATCGATTGTACTGTTTTAAAAGTCCTCTCACACTATTCACAGTAACATATATCTATATATTAATTTGTATAGCATTCGTCTATATAATAAACATGTATTCTCTATGTTGCTTGTCTGTTAGGACCACACTCTTTGTCCCCTTGACGAATGCTCCGCTTTGCTGCCATAAATTACTGCGAACAAAGCAACAACAACAACAACAAAAAAGAAGGCAAAAAAATATAGCGTAACTCCTACACTAATAGATTAGTTCTTTATCAAAGCCTGTTCATATATATGCAAACTCCATGCGCATATGTACAAAAAATTAGTAGTTACCTACAAGATTCATTCCTACTACTACTTCATCTTCCATGTCGAAGTCATGTGTAGCATTCGAGCATGTATTCTCTAGAAAAAGTACCAGACAGTCCGAGCGTAAAACAGAAAAAAATAATTTCTGACCGATTTTGACATTCATTTCCAAGAAGCCTTCTACGAGCGTGTCCGCCTTTATATGTGTTTATCTGGCTTGCATTGCATTGAAAAGGATAGAGTGAAACAAGCATAAAACGAGAGAAAATAGACACAATCAGGCAACGTGGCTGCCAATTTGTGGGGGGGGGGGCGATGGATGGAGTATAGATCTGAGGGCAAAATTCTTATATATTTGCTAAGAAGTTCTTAATGAGATTGCGGACCATCGGAAGTGATAATTCAAAAATGCAATCGGGCAAGGTGTTCCATAAGTTAACGATCCTATTTGCAAAAAAGTTCATAAAAATTGTGGAACGGAATCTATGCTTTTTAAGTTTGTGACGATGGCCTCTAGAGATTCGGGATGGCATAAGGAACATATCAGATGGGGCTACACCATAGGTACCTCTAAAGATCTTAATGGCAGTCATGAGATCATTAATCGTTCTTCGAGTGGAGAGACGCTCTAAGCCAAGGTATTCTAAACGACCAGAATAGGGTGCAGTAAAGTTACATCGTTTAAATATAAGCCTAGTAAAACGGCGCTGAACATTCTCAATTTGCTTGATTAAGCAAGTCTGCTGGGGGGACCAGACTTCCATACAGAATTCGAGCAAAGGTCTAACATATATAGTAAAGAGCCTTGAAAGAAAATGAACATTACGAGACCTAAAATTGCGCAATATATGAAAACACGTGTTATTTGCCCTTTTAGTTATAGAAGCGATATACATATGGAAAGATAAATCGTTACTAATTATTATACCAAGGTCACGATATGAGGATATGATTGGAATGGGCTGGAAAGGGGGGTGTTTAGGGCCGATGGCCATAAACATGGTCTTCTTGAGATTGATGCGGAGGCCCCATCTTGCAGACCACTCAGCCACACAGTCCAGGGATCGTTGAAGGAGCGCGGTGTCTGCAACAGTATAAATTTTAGCATCATCAGCGTAAAGAGTGCAATATGAGCCAATGGGTAGGCAATCCGGGAGGTCGTTGATATACAGAAGAAACATAAGGGGACCACACACACTCCCCTGAGGGACTCCAGAAGATACCGCATATTCAGAGGAGAAATGGTTGTCAATACAGACGCGCTGGGATCTACCGGTAAGAAAGGAGGAGAGCCAACGTAAGAGAGACCCACCAATACCATAACCTGCTAACTTATCAACTAGCAGATGAAGAGGAAGTCATATGTAGCATTCGAGCATGTATTCTCTAGAACAAGTACCAGACAGTCCGACCGTAAAACAGAAAAAAAATAATTTCTGACCGATTTTGACATTCATTTCCAAGAAGCCTTCTACGAGCGTGTCCGCCTCTCTGAACATCGTTCCCCCTTGCGTTCATTGTCTTTTCAGATCCCACCTTTGCTATTATTCTGCTTCTTTGGATCGCCAGTTTCCTCCACATCACCAAAAGTCACATCAAATAAACATAAACTTGATGAATTTAAATCATTTCCTCGCGTTGGTCTGATTATGCGGTATCTCTTAATTATATCATTTCGACTGATTTTGCTGGATCGATATCAGTCGTAGTTGTTTCTGAGTTCCTGAGTGGTCGGCTTCTTCTGCCTCTCTTCGCTCCGTCTCCTTCTCGCTCATCATCATGAACGAGGTATAACTGAAACAATAAATAAATCGGCTCGAATTCCCCTTGTGAAGGAAATGTGTTACTTTGGCGCCACAACGGGCCAAGAAGACCCAACCTCGACACTTATTAACGTCGAAAATTCGGCAAATTCTAAGAAGTATGATGACACTCGATGTAAGCTTTGTCCCTCCGCCTAACAATTCTTTTATCCACCAACTTCTCCCTTCGAATACTCTGGGATTCCTTGAAATTTCATATTGTTAATGACCATATTTCTCAACTGACGAACTTTCAGTCACTTCTCGTTCGCCCTCTCGCAACTTTTGTCATCTTAGAAATCAGAATCTCTTTGAAAAAGAACACGGATTTTCCACAGGCCTTCTTGGGAGAATTGCGGGTATAATTATTCACATAAATCGTCACCCGTTGGCTTCGATCACTAGCAACCTGGTTCATGGTCAGGCTGCCAGCACTTCTGAACATCATTGCTTGCTTTATTCTCCAAGTCTCCACCGACTGCTCCTCCACGTAGATGTGCAATGGGATGTTCCATTCCTCACGTTTTCTTCCTTCCAGGCCTTTCCATAATTAGCATTTTGCTATTTCAGTCCCATTGTGTTTTTCGAGACATTATCATTCTCCCCTCTCTGGTCCTTCGTTAGTGCCCCCGTCAGTCTTGACATAGGTTCCTGACAATAAACCTATCCCTCCCCTCGTCTTCTTCAGCGAAAGGCAGAGAAGTTGACTAAATAACAACTTCTTGTTATTACAGTATCTGCCGAATCCCTTCTTCAAGCACTTTGCGGAGCCCCTCGAGGCCGGCCAGTCGCTTAGCATTCTCGGTGTGCTGGCCGTGATCGCTACAGTGTCAGCAAGTTCTTTCAATATGTTCACAGACTCATCTTGCTTTCTTCTTTTTTAACTCGCATTTCGACGCCTTTCAAAGGAAATGATTTTGCAATGTATTTGCGAAACGAATAATTCTTTTTCTTCCCCATTTCCTTAGCGTCTGCCTGAATCTCTTGGTGGGCGGCCCCGGAGGACGCGTTCTGCTGCATGAGGAGCTTCGATTCAAGAAAAATACGGTCTTTCTCGACTGGCACTTGCAGGTAGCGCTCTGCGTCAAGGTATCCGAAAACTATCCACAAATTTTTTTCTAAGGCAAGCGGCAAAAGAATGTATATTCTAAGTAAAAACTTTTAGGGCAAGCAATTACAGTGTATGTCATTCCGACCAAGAAGGAGGGCTTCGCTGTGAACTTCCTTGGCGAAAACAGACATATTCTCTACCAGTGGAATCTTCGTCTTAAAAAAGATCGAGTGGTAGGGTGGCCTCTCGTCCTATTGTGAGGACGATGATCGAAGTAGAATTAATGCAGTATATAATTTCTGCGTTATTCACTGAATAATTAACGTATGCTTTTATATAAACATTGTCTAAAATGTAGTTCCAGAACGTTTAAACCATTCCTTTCAACTTGTTATAAAATACAAGCCCTCAGAGTATGGCGTATCCAAACTTCTTTACTGCTGGTGTTGGCCACTCTCCTCTTTCACAAGCTGTAATAGTTCTTCCTTGACTCATTTTCAGATTGAGTGCAACGCTTACGACGCTGCCGACTCTAGTGGCAAGAAATGGAGGTCGGACGCAGTGATCCATAACACCATCCCAAACTCAATCAAGGAGGAAGTCGGCTTTCGTCTGACCTTCATCCACGAGCAGCACGCACGCAACCCCATGTTTGCTTTCTCTCCATTTTCAATATTTCCTCAGCAATGTTTGCTAATTATTTTAAACGATATGTACATTTGTCAAAATTCAGTTCTTGATCAACGACGACGAGTTCAGCGGAGAGTTTCCACGTCGCTATACGGGCCACGACTACAAGAAGATCATCATCGATGGCGCGGTCGCTCTGGAGAGCATCGAGACTCGCTAAGCACTGTGTGCATTTGACCAGTGCTCTTTTCCTCGAATAAAGTGCTTTGAGCACAGCCCAAATAATATTACATCATGACGTCAGCAAATATAGAAGACTTCATTACCAGAGCGTTTACATAACTATCAACGTATGTACATTCATACTACGCTCAATTGATCATCCATGTACAAGTCACGTCAGCCAGCCTGCGCGATCTAGTCAAACTTTCTCTTTTAATTAGAAATTGCTTGCATTTCTTCCGTGTTGCTCACTCAAGCTCCCACAATAATGAAAAAGGTCTGTTATCACTCTTCGTTCTTCACCGAAAATGTTTTTGAGATGTACTTTCAATGTTTTCCTCATTCATTAGTATAGGGTTGAGACAATTTATTGTCCATGAAAATCGTGAGTTGAGAGAATTATTGAAAGCCTATCTGACCGCCCCTTTCTAATTGCAGCAGAGCTTGACTCAGACTCGGTTGATTTTTAGAAATGACACCTCCACTGACTCTCCGGTACACATTTTGTCTCTGGAAAGATATTTTCAATAGAAAAGATGTGTAGTGCTACTTGTTAAACACGTTTAGCCGTTTAATTTTTAATTTTAAGGCACATACATAGTTGAAATAGCTCACCGGACTTTTTTATGGGAATTTTGAAAATTGAGCTCAAACTAGCCCAAAGACCGGGTTAAAATCGCCGAGCCAGGAATTTTTGGGCATTAATAATCTCTGCAGGAGAGCAAACCAATATAACACGTCTGCAGACTCAACATCACCACCCATCGCACGCAGCTAAAAGTGGAAGAATTTTTCTCAGAATTTTTTAAAGAAAATCTTTAACCATGCTTACTCGAAAGAGGTCTAGGAAAAAAATTTGGCAAGCATAAACCTTCGCGAGATGATCAGCAGTTGCGCAATGAAGGAGGAAGTTTAATGCCGTTTAGACTGCCTGTAACTTGTGACCTGCCCTGGGGACTTTTGTTTGATTCAGCGCATTAAAACCGCATATCTTATACGAGCTCTACAAAATGGGCCGTATTTTAGATGTTTACAAAATTTTTCGTTCGAGATACGCTACCGTAAGTTTTAAAATTCTTTAGCTTATAACTTTGTTCAAATGTAGTTTTTCTTCATATTCAATATACCATTCGATAGCGCTTTAAAAGTGCTTCAATTTTTATCTAGGGATCGATTTCAGAAAAATAGAATTTTGGTCCTAAAATACGGCCCCGAAAATTTTTATAGCCACAATTACCACTTTACGGTCATTTGCACAAAATGAAAGATGGATATTCGGAAAAAATTTCACGTTATAGAAGTCACTTTCAAAGAAAATTAGAGGTAACTATTTTTTGCTACAGAGCCCGAAACAGGGTGATGCCCTTTCAAAAACCTTTAGATTGGTGTGCTCTTTTGTGGAATTGATCACTAATGAACCAACTTGTGAGCCGAACCAGCAAAGATAGCATGGGCCAATGAATCTGTTTCGGGCTCTGTAGCAAAAATAGTTACCTCTAATTTTCTTTGAAAGTGACTTCTATGACGTGAAATTTTACGCACTTTCCGAATATCCATATTTCATTTTGTGCAAATGACCGTAAAGTGGTAATTTTGGCAATAAAAATATTCGAGGCCGTAGCTTTGTTACAGTATGTTACAGGAATGTCTCATATCAATAGATAGATTTTCTGACCTCGGCAAGCTGTCTCTTCATCGCCATATTATCCGCCATCCATGTATGCCTGGCTCCTTTGAATCTGAAAGAATTCTCTTCTAGCTTCGAAAAACCCTCTAAACTAACTAATGTTTAGAAGAACTAATGTTCAGGTCCCCCAAAAACACCGCTAGTTCAAGCAATGATACAGTAGGTTACAGTAACATCGCATATGTCGTATACACCAGATTTCCAATCCTCGGCTAGTTGTTTCTTCATCGCCGTATTATCCGCCTGAATTGCTGCCATTCTGAATAATCGAGCAAAATTTTATACCCAAGGAAATAATTTTTTATTGAATCAGGAACAAGTAGAATCCGAGTCGAATAAGAAAGGTATGAAATTGGACTAACTCAGCCTTGAGAATAGCCATCTCTTGACAAGTAGCGTAAAAATCATGACGCATCTGAAAGAAGTCCATTAAAGGAACTATGCACTGAATGATTCTGCAGTAGTACAATATGACCATTTTGAACGCAAGCTCTCAAATACATATGTGGCCTTTCTTATGGGCAGGGAGCGTGTGAACTTGGATGGTGGCTAACAGCAATAGTAAAAAAATTTTGGCCCAGCCATATTTTGCGTGCTTTTAAATCTGTAGCAAGTATACAAACATAATTAAAACTTTCTAGAAGGACGTTTTAGACAAATGCGAACAGATTTACATTCAGAAAACCATATGTTAATTGTTCAGTGAACTGCTCCTTTAAAGAATCTCCAACGAAAATCTCCGCATTTCTCTACATCTAAAACTTGAGAACTGCTAGTGAATTAACTTCGGTTCTTCTTAATAAGCTTGAAGTTAATTTATGTAAGTACTATATATATCACATTATTACACATGCAAAATGCTTGCTGCTTTTTGTACAAACCTCGTCAAATTGTTTCCTCATTTCGTCATTCTCGATACAAACCGCCGACATCCTTAATTGAAAAGATCCAACATTGATTGTCAAGTGATCAAGTATAATAATTAAAGAAAATATAATGTAAACTAAGGCAGACTTAATATGAAACCAAAGCTGATATCATATAAAAACAACGATCAAAAGAACGCTCACTTCTCCGATGCAATGTTCGCTCGTCTCTCTTCCATTTCTTCTTTCTCAGATAGGAAATGGTCTTCAATGGCGACTGGACGCGGCACGGGCAACGGGGCCGAAATGTGCCAAATCCTTGCATTCGTTTGGTGCATTATTCTACAGTAGTATGCGTGCACTAAAAACGACTTGCCTGATTTCATTCTTTCGCTCTTTTTCAGTCTCTTTATCTCTCGCACTTCACTTTCCTTTCTCATTCATTTTCTCTCTCTCTCTCTCTCTCTCTTTGTTAATTTGACATATATCAAGTGCATAGCTCAACATATATTCACTTAAAAATGCAACATCTTTTGGCATATATTTGTTAAAATTTCGATTAGGATATTAATCCATACGTCCTTTTTTGCTGCTATTCATGATTTTTTTTGAGCATTCGAGATTGATCATAAATGATATAAAACAAAAGATTTCAAATATCTTGTATACATCAACCACTGCGGAATTCAATTAGTACACTTGCGGAGCATGCTAATTGGAGTACAAGCTACAGCAAAATAAAAGTGGTTCGGTCATCTAAATACCTGATTGTAGGTTGTTGAAAACAATTGATATATCTAATACAGAGCTACCCTGATTAGTGTACTGAACAGATATCCGCAGTCGAGCCTAACTATGAGTTCGAACATGTGCAGCCAGAAAATTGCATCTTGGGCTCGAACGTATCTGCCGCCACCATGCAACAAGTTCCAGCCTCCTTCGTTAAAATTCGAATGAGAGAAAAAAATGATAGTAAAAATTTAGTTGACAAAAATTTGGACAACACCTTTTTCATATGAGAAGAAGACAGGCAGTGGCTCAGAAAGACAGTTGCTGATGAAAGTTCCGTTTCGCACGCTGTGCACTTCTCCTGTGTATGGATTCACCTTTTTCTAGTTGCAAACTGTTGTGGCGCTTCCAAGCGGAATTGATCTCGCGACGTTTAGACAACTAGCTCTAGACACTCTAGACAACGAGCTACAGAGAGGCTTGCTGGTAGGAGTTGTTTTGGCCAACCTATAGAAACATGTCGCACTCTGTACGGCATGCTTCATAAAATATTATGCATAACGAACTACTAGATACGTATTACTAGCATAATTTGTTTCAAGAGCGAACAAAAAGTGTTAAGTTGTAAGGAACATTATATTTTACGGTGCCCAAAAAGTTGTTGCTAATAAGTAAAAAAAATAAAACAAACGTACAACATCGAAGAGATACGCCGTGCCATTTAGAAGATGCTCGCAATATTCCTCCATGTCCAAGTACAATACTAAGCGAGCGACTGGTGACTGCATCTAAGGCATCTAAATGAATTACTGGCTCTTTGCTGTTTTCTTTTACGTAGCAAGTGTGATTCCAAAGTAGCCATGCTGCATGAAATCTTTTAAATTAAGTTGTACAGAGAGATGATTCGGCTTCTCTGGAGAGCAAGTGAAGAACAGTTTTTAATGCACAAACCCTGTTCATCCTGTGAAAGTGGTGTTTCGCTCGAACCCATCAGGAGCGGAAAGCGCAAGCGACGTGGAGCGAGGAGTTTCTTCGTTAATTGCTAAGCGTATACCTTGTTATGCCATGCTTCTTTTTGAGGTGGCAACCTACCCGATAGAGAAAAAAGTCGTTCGGGCATTCGGCGAGAAGTTTTGGTGCCCTCTTGAATATCGAAAAACATGTGTAGCACTCGGGATCCTGCTGTAATAAAAAAATATCAAGTTAACACAACTTTATTGGCTGGGATGGTAATGCACGCCTGATCAACAAAGCAAAAAAAAATCAAAATTCTAAAAATATAATACCGGCTTTCCGAACCTCGCTTGTCGTAGATGCTGACTTAGCCATGATCTCTCGAACGCGCAGCATGCGGTCCCTTGATATCTCTATCACGGATCCACTACAACCTACAAACAGAGTGAACAGCTTGTCATAAAGCTATTGAATGCTACAATCTCTCTACCATCGTGATTTTAGTTTTATCTACTTTTGTTCACATTTCGTATCGTATTTTAACCATCCTAATTCTATGCACGTGCGTCTTTTGTGACCGAAAATAAAGCATAAGTAAGTAAGCATGCTCAAAACAGATGTAAAAAAAATTGATTGAAGTCAGTAAAAAATTAATAATTCCTATTGCAGGAGTCCTCAACAGGCTGTCAATACCAACCCGCTTCCTCGCGTATCCTTCGAGGTGCAAGAGGTTTTTCAGGAGCGTAATTAAAAGTCAGGGGAGGTGTAACCTAGAAATTTTAAGTTCTTTCGACTATTGAATTTCAATAATTTTTTAACTCCTCTACCTGCAATCTCACGTCATGATTTTGATTGCGAAACTGCTTTATCCTGAAAGTAGAATTTCAAGAAATAAAATTGTACATGTAATTATTATATCTTTGAAATAATAAAGCTAACTCTTCCAGAATATTTCCACACAATGCTTTGATTTCATCGTTGTCACTTCTAAGGTTAGCCTGTTCCTGCAAGATGTAAAGGAAAGTCTTCTAAAATTAATAGCCTAATAAAGGGTCAAAATATAGGAGGCGATCACGGAAAAGGACATATCTGAGATTGACCCCATCAATACTGCGAAATAGCACGCGAGAATGAGAGTGACTACACCTTCTTTAAGACAAAGCAAAAAAGATTAGCTGAGGTTAACATCCATGTCTACAATAATACGAAGCTTACCTCATCTTCAAGGTGTCTTCATTGTTGCAAATCTCTTGTGGGATAAAAGCAAACGGGCACGCCGGGCCATTGAGTCGTCGAAGTTCGTCTAGGCGACAGAGATGGAGAGAGTTCTGACTATTGCGAGATTTCCTTTGTACTTTCTATAAAGCCAATGCCATTGTTCGTCGCGATCTCTTTCTCCTATTGATTTTATATTATTTCTCGTGATTGTTTTGGTGCATTTGCTTTTGATTATTTTTGAAGATGGAAACGAAAAAATTCTTGTTCGGATAATATTTAATTGTTTTCAGAGATTTGCCAAGTAAACCAAGGAAAATCAAAATAGTTTTTTTTTGTCGGAATAATGCGCTATTTTCTCGCCATGCACGAGGCAGCGAGTGAGTAGAGCATGCATGCAAACGCACAAGAGAACAAAAAACAGGAACTGTGTCAACGGTTTTATCCGTAGTCTTATGACAGTTGATAAAATTCATCTTGATAGGAGCACATAATAGCTACTGCCATATAACCGTTTGAAGGGCCGAGAGTAACAGAAGAGATTGCGCGTTCTCACTCATCTTCGTAGTGATATTCCTTTTTCATATATGCAATTTAACGTTCTAACCAAGCAAGAGTCATTGGTGGCCGATGACCGATGCGAAATTCTATGCCGGAGAAGAAGTAGCCAGCCCTGTACCACGTTTGGATCTTCATCTCGGTGTACGGACCTCTGGGAAGAAGGAAACAGAAAGAGTTTGTTGGAAATGCCTGCGTATATTTTCATTCTAAATGTACACAAAGAAAGGTTTTAATTATGATTTGCTCCAAAATCGTCTTAAGCTTACCGTTCTGGTTCTTTTGATGTCAGCCGACCATATGTTAGCATCCAAACCTGCCAGTGCGTATGATGGTGAGATCCTTTAAAAAAATTGATTTATTAGGAAACAACAAACTCAAAGGAGAGCCGATCACCGAACAAAATATGAGAGATTTTAAAATTGCAGCGATTCCAGTTAATTTAATAATGAGAAAGTCTAAAAATGACACTTCGACCATGTTTTTGAAAAAAAAAATTTTTTCTGTAAATGCTGCAATATCAACGTAATTACAATGGACTCACTCTTCTTTCATGTTACCCGTGGACAGCTTTTCGCTGCTGGGATGAAACATTGGCCTAAATAGATAGTTTCGGTGTGAGTAAGTATACGAGGTAACACATGCACACAAGTGACCAGTACAAAGGAGGCAGCATATTAATGAGTGTTGCACTCATTTTGAGAGAAGTATAAACAGAACCATCTAGAAGAGAAAAGGCAAATGGGTATGCGTCATTTGAGCAGAGAAGCATACATATGTTCATGATGACTGTTCTGACGTCTAGAGAGCGAGAGACGCAGAATGGCAGAGAAACTTGAGAGCGTATGGGCCACGCAGAAAAATAGAGAGAGGTGAGGGATGCTGATTTTCTGGAGGCGCGAAGAGTGGTCAGGCAATGCCGACCGATGAGAGATTTGTCCGATAGAAAAAGTACGAGAGAGTGCGTGAATGTGGGAGAGAGCAGAGAAGAGAGAGATGGCACGCACGTCTGGCGACGTAAGTTTCTTTGTCAGATCAACTTTTGAATGTCCGCTAGCAACAGAGGGAAGCTGTGCACTATTTCTGCCAGAGATGGCAAGAAGAAGTGGCCGGTTCAGCTTACGACCACTAACATAAACGTTCATTATTATATGCTAATTGGCTGTGAGGAGAAATTAAACGAAATCATCACGATGTTTAGCGAGAGTGAGACTCGTGTCTGCAAATTAATTCGGATGTACTTGAAGAAATTTTTCATACCCTGCTCCTTGGTGGAGCGCTAAGTATGCAAAGAAACTCTACTTGCTTCGTCGCGGTCCTGTTCGTGTGGAAAGGATGTGGGAACTCGTGTAACAGCGCTTTTATCCTAACGTCAACAAAAAATAGGCGATGGAATGGGAAGAGGGACCGCTCCCTGTGAGCGCAACATGGAATATTGAACTTATGCGGTTATGGAAAAACGCTTACGTGGTCCAATAATTAACAACAACAGTATAATACCGGCATGCATGAATTGTACAAATATAGGAAGTGTAAAGAGACTGCAAAGCAAATCAGAGCACAAGAGGTGAAGGATGGGCAGTGTGGTAAAAACTCGGGACGAGTGCTTCTCGAAGTTGTGTGAGGCGGAAATGTCTGGGGAGGTAACGGAGGTGTCCGGGTGGGAGGAGACGTCTTAGGAAGCGAAGCAACAACTGAGCTCTTCTTTGCAATGGAAGACTCTCTTGATGATGGGAGCACAGCAGTTATTGCGGCCACTGAAACGAGAGAAAGTCCGGATTAGTGCTTTAAAATGCGAATGTCATACTCTCCTTTAAAAAGCAACAATCCAACTGGAAGCCTGATCACTTTCAGGAAGACTGCACAGCCGGAC
Organism: Allodiplogaster sudhausi; assembly: GCA_945643635.1. Lineage (NCBI taxonomy): Eukaryota > Metazoa > Nematoda > Chromadorea > Rhabditida > Diplogasteridae > Allodiplogaster > Allodiplogaster sudhausi. The sequence goes on from CALZFC010000027.1 coordinate 1,167,282, forward strand.
GTCGCAGTATGCGATATACTTATATTACTGTACCACTTCTTTTCAATCGCACACCTGTCCGGTTGGTTGGTTTGACGGATGCTGTGTTTTGACGGGCGATGACAGGAGAGAACGCCTTGGTAGGCGGGGGGCAGGAAGTACTTTCTCGGGAGCGGGCGCAGAGCTCTTGGCAACGGTCGTAGCACTGGATGATGCGATGGATGCTGGCACGGCAACTAAACATGATAACGAATAGTTTCAATAAAACAACATAACAATATAGAAGAAAGGATAGGTTTTGAGGACAACGAAAAGAAAGCTGACTTGTCGAAGCCTTACTCTCGGCCGCCGATTTCTGCGTGCTGCCGATTGCGTGACTCAAGTGCGCACCCCAGAAGCAGATGTCATGTGCGCTGACGTCACCGCCATTCGAGCGAAGCTGTCAAAGCAAGTTGATGAACACGACATTTTTCGTTTTGTATTAAATATTGAGCGCGAAAAATGTTCTTTTAATAAAGTCTATTAGTTTTATTGATTAACAGATAAGTTATGAACTGCATAGCATCTTCTTATTTTAAAAGCACAGAACCGTAGATACAAAAATAATACCTTGCTGAGATGCGCACGAGTAAGACAGTGAGCGATAAACTCGGGAGCATTCTCTAATGATGTACAGCAGGTAGCGCAAAGTTGCTTCTGCAACAACAATATTATAGTGATGTCCAGTTGCACTAGTTTTGAATATAATTGCAATAATGTATATATATAACTCGTTTTTGATACCGAAAGAGCACGCACTTGTTTGAAGAGATGGTGAGTGCTCGCTTTAAGAGCATCTCGGTCGTTAAGCAGCCAGCTAGCTCCTTGAGGGAGTCGAGGTACGCTTAAAGGCTGTAATTTTGGTTAATTCATGATTATGGACTAAACCGTGAAACCAACATTAACAATTACATATATATAATCAAATAATCAGAGACTAACCAACATCCCTTGGAGGCATCGGCGTATCACGGGATGCAACAAGGAGTGGAAGCGAACTAAAATGGCGACTAAAATGAACATTCACTGAAGAGAACCTGTTAGTTATAATATATGAGACAAGGAGGAGGGAAAAACATGCACACAGACGCAAACGAGCACAGAATAAAAAGGCAACTAGCGAGTACTACCAACTGAAGCTGAAGTGCTGCTAGGACCGCATTTGTTGCAAGAGGACGACGCAGCTGCCTGTTTCTTTTGCAGCTTAAAGAAATAAATCTTCTCGCTTCGACCAGATATGGAACACAGTTATTCAAGCTTTGTCGCAGTATAATACCGCTTTATAACAACTGACAGATTTCCTAACCTCGGCTAGCTGTACCTTTATCGCATTATTATCCGCCTGAAGGACTTCCATTCTGAAGAATCAAAATTTTATGCCCCGAAACATAATAATCAAGCAACTTAATTTTTTAATTGAATCGTTGCACTTTTTGTCTATATAAATGTAACCTGCACACATCCAATGAATGAACTTTGCCCATGAACTACTAGGAAAGAACGCAATTGGACTAACTCAGCCTTGAGAATTGCCATCTCTTGGTAAGCAGCGTTAAAATCATGACGCATCTGAAAGAAGGACATTAAAGAATTTCCGAGGAAAATCTGCATTGTCTGCATTTTCTCTCGATACGATTTTTCTCTTGCGCTACGGTACGTTCTGTAGCAGTACTGTACAATCTCACCTCTTAGGCACGAGAGAGTTTTCTAGGTGGGATGTTGCAAATAGCTACAGTATCCAGTGAGATTTTAAGTGACTATAATTCCGAAATGATAAGATGAAAATCTTTCCAACTTTCTGGATCTACGTTTTACGTCGAGATGAACTGATCCCTGCTTAAATACATGTTACGTATTCGCAGGAGAATTCCAAACGAACAGTCTTAGTAGTATCTCAAATAGTTTACTGATAAATATGTATGTACTTTAGTTGTCAGAGAATTTATTTTAAAATTTATTCACTGTAATGCGTATTATGCTATATCCATTAAAAGAATGTATGAAATGGCAAACCTCACTCCGTGCGTTCTCAATCTTCTCGCTCTGCTTTTGATCAAGCCTTAAACAAATTATTTATGATGTTGCAAAAGGCAAAAGTCATAGTGAAACTCCTCATTGAACCGACTTTATGCAGGTTGATTTGACTTCACCAAGGAAGTCCTTATTCTTATATGTATGTTCATTGTTGCCCAAATACAAGTGAATTCGAAGCTTTTGAAATAACTGAATTTCCATAAGTTGTAACCTCTTCGAGCTGCATTCGCATGTCGTTATTTTGCTTACGAATTTGCGCAATCCTGAAAGTTAAGTTTCATGAAAGAAAGTTCATGTAATTAAAATAATGTTGAGAAAAAAAACTAACTCATTCAGAAGATTTTCACACGATGCTTTGAGTTTATCATTGTCACTTCTAAGCTTCTCATGTTACTGTAAAAAGTGAAAAAAACACAAATTAATTCTAATTACAAAAAAAAACTAATAAAAGCTAAAATACATGTCGTAAGAATACCAAGCTAACCTCGCGAATCTTAATGATGTCTCGATCGGGAGAATCCACTTGTGAGACAAAAGCAAACGGGCATGCATCTCCATTAAGTCGACGAAGCTGGTCTAGATTTCGGAATATTTAGCGATGTTCGTAGCATCCTTTGCAATTAAAATTTAGAATTCCAACACAGAGTGATGTATGGCCGGTCGCCAATGCGAAATTCAATGCTGGAGAAAAAGTAGCCAGCCCTGTACCACATCTGGATCTCCTTCTCGGTGAACGGACCTCTGGAAAGAAGGAAATAGTTTGGTCTAAGTGCAGATATGACTTTGCAAACTAAACAAAAAGTACTTTTCGCGTTTTCATCCGTTATGTACTTACATTTGCGCAAAAAGCACATAGACTTTGGTTGCATATGCTGCGTGAATCTACAAAATTGGTCAGAATGTACGTGTACATTTTTGCACAAATGTGCAAAAGGTGTCTAAACCGAGAGAAACGCGTTTTTTTTAAAGATTTTTCCGCCTTATATGCATATTTTTATTCTAAATGTTCATTAAAATTTTTTATATTTTTTCTCCAATGACTTCTTATGCTTACTGTTCTGGTTCTTTTGATGTCAGTCGATACCATATTGTAGCTTCCAATCCGGCCAGTGCACGGGATCGCGAGATTCTTTGGAATGGAGAGAGGATGTATTAGTAAAAAAAAACATGCTTACAGGAGGACAACCCAAAAATTATGCGAGATTTTAAACGCTGTTCATTTCTATTATGAAAAAGACTAAAAATGACACTTAGCTTTGGCATTGGCTTTATTGGCTGATATTATATGTATAAAAGTAAAGCTGAATAACAGTTGACAAAAATACGCTCACTTCTCCGACGCAGCGTTCCCTCTTCTCTCTTCCATCTCTTGTTCCTCAGATGAGAAATGTTTTCAAATTTCGATTGTACGCGGGCCAAAGTAGTTCGCAGTACAAATGAGTCGGAGGATTAGTGTGTTCTACAGTAGTCTTTCTCATTATTTAAATACACGCACTAAAAATGGCGTGCCTCTTTTCATTCTTTCGCTCTTTTCTGACTCTTTCTGTCACACGATATACTTTCCTCCGTACTTTCCTTTCTACATCGTTCTCTTTCGCTCTCATGCACACAGATGATCACCTAACAAGATCCAGCAGATTCTCACACATCCTCCTATCTCAGGAACACTCAACAGTATACTAGATAAGAGTCTTCCCATGCTGTGTTCGAGATGGCCACCTACATATCTCTACCACTAAAATGCTTTTCGAGCACATGTGGAGTAATGATCCTACCATCTCTTAAAATGCTTGGTTCTGTTACACCCCCCCCCCCCCCCCCGCTTCCATTGCCATTACCGAAGAAGTGATCTTGATGTTTCCTATAATAAAATACTTCATTTTGATGGCTCATATACAAACCACCTGCTGTAAAGCAACAACAATATTCGGATACATAATGCGCTCACTTGACTCGTAAAATATACAAAAACATGGTTTTCAAAAAGTGTACAAAAATATACATCGACATATTTCTCCAATTTTCCATCTCTCGAAAGTTTCTCTCCAACATTCGAATTTTGGCCGCCACATCGTTTGAGAACCGGCGGATGAGAAGAACATAACGTATGAGAACATTGGTCGGTCGTTTGAGAACCGAGCAAAAAGTGAATCTCCTTTTGTGCTCGGTTCTCAAACGACCGGCCAATGTTCTCATATGTACGTTACCGAGATGTTCTCATACGTTTACTTTATTTTCAGTGTTCACGCTCTGTAACGAATGAGAACCGAGCGCGGAAATTATTTCTTGAATACAGAACCAAGCATTTTAAGAGATGGTAGGATCATTACTCCACATGTGCTCGAAAAGCATTTTAGTGGTAGAGATATGTAGGTGGCCATCTCGAACACAGCATGGGAAGACTCTTATCTAGTATACTGTTGAGTGTTCCTGAGATAGGAGGATGTGTGAGAATCTGCTGGATCTTGTTAGGTGATCATCTGTGTGCATGAGAGCGAAAGAGAACGATGTAGAAAGGAAAGTACGGAGGAAAGTATATCGTGTGACAGACAGAGTCAGAAAAGAGCGAAAGAATGAAAAGAGGCACGCCATTTTTAGTGCGTGTATTTAAATAATGAGAAAGACTACTATAGAACACACTAATCCTCATTTGTACTGCGAACTACTTTGGCCCGAGTACAATCGAAATTTGAAAACATTTCTCACACAGGAGCGAATGCTGTTCATTTCTGGCTGAGCAATTCAAAGTAAAAGACGACACTGAAACACAGGATGACGGCCGTTGCACCGACGTCGAATGACAAGAGCACAGAAAAGGAGCAGTCAGTTATTAAAAAATATATATATATATTTTAATAAAACAAATAATCAATATATTAAGATAAAAAATATGTTTGTACATATTTGCAAATTACTCATGTACATTTGATAATTATAAAGACTGAGTTTATTTAGAGCACGTAAAATAGCAATGCAGTTAAATTGATCGAAATTGGCAGTGAAAAAATATGAACATCTTTAAGGTCGACCGACTGGTGCTCGATATCGATTGGCGCTCTGATCTCACTCCTGACGGCTGCGCAGATAACGCTCTACTTGACGCACTTTGGCCATACTTGAAAGTGGTCTATCCTTTCTTCAATTTACGCTCTCCAGGCTCATAGACACAAGCTTAACGTGGCACGCAATCCACTGAACTGCGTTATAAGCATGCCAAAATGAGCTTTTTGGACGACGATTCAGCCCAAATACAGAGTATTATTTGAGTTTATAGGGAGAAAAAAATTAATAAATAACATGAGACGACATTGTCTTTTTTAAAAAAGCTGCTGGACGATAACGCAAGTGCGACCGTGTACGCTTTCATTGTCGCGAGTAATCCCTTCTTCGTCGCCATCTCCTCGTCACTCTATTGCCTCTGGGGAAATCGCATCAACAACACGAAGAGGCCAGCTATTAGTCACTTGCTTTTTCATTCTGCGCTTGTTTCTGGGCAAACTGTTTTTCACTCTTTGCTAGTTTCTGAGTAAGCTTTTTTCATTCTTCGCTAGTTTCTGGATAAGCTTTCCTCATTCTTTACTAGTTTCTGTGATGATAATTTAGATGGCAGGCCACGCCATCTACCTTCTCTTACCACTTGGCCTAGCTAATCCTTATGTGATTATGCTGGCGGCGAGCGCAGTCAACGGAATGGGAGGCAGTCTCTTTCTACTAACTTGGATATTATTTAATTTTTTCACGAACCTTTTAATCTTAATTTTTGTTGATTGTTTTTTTTAAATTCATATTTTACTTGATTACTTTTTGTCTCACACTTGGGCCAGGTGGTTTTTTTTATTATTATAATTATTTCACTCTCTGCATCTTTCAATATTTAATTTAAGAAGCTGCATTATATTATATAAATATATCAAAATATGCACTTTGTGTCACAAATTTATGTACCGTATTTTCTCTATTAGTGCCCCTCCCTCTATTAGAACCCCCCCCCCCTCTAATAGTGCCCCCCTCTCGCAAGGGTATTGAAAAATAGTACCCCTCACTCTAATAGAACCCCCCCCCCCCCTCCAATAGTGCCCCCCTAATTGTCTAATAGAAACGTTTCTGGAAGCCATGCTTAGGTATGGGATGCTCTTACCCATGAACTGATTGCAAATTTATTCAAAATCTAAGGTAAAACTGATATTCCAGTGATGATTCCGTTGAAGAAGTGCTATAATTCTTCGTTTTTGAAAATAAAGTGGTGTTATCAAACTTTTAGTCAATCACATTGAAAAATAGTACCACTCCCTCTAATAGAACCCCCACCTCTAATAGTGCCCCCCTCTCGCAAGGGGACTGAAAAATAGTGCCCCCGGCGGCACTAATAGAGAAAATACGGTATATAATAATATACTGCTCTATTTACAGCCTTTCAACTTGTCTTCACCACTCTGAGCTATCCGGGCGTTCGTATTGCTGGCGAGTTCACTCTCAACATATACAACGGTCCGGCATTCGCCGGCGTCATTATTAATTTATTATCGCTAGTAAGACAATAACGTTGTTTTTTATTCGTATTAATTTTTTAGACCTAAAACAATTACATCTTTTACTCTCCAGATAATGATCTCTGTTTGGTACAAGGACAGACGAGTGCATGCTAACAGAGCTATGGACGGAGTTAAAGGCAAGTACAAACGCATACAAACAAACGCAATATACATACATATATACATATGCTTTATCTATTCACTTTGAAAACATTGTGATTCTCTGAAAATAACTCTTTAAAATTTAACTTTTTTAAAAATCACTATGTTTCAGAAGATCATCGAAAAATTGTCACCCTTCCCAAATTTGACCGAGTAGCCGCTCTTCTTATTATCCTCACGTGTTTTGTGCAGATGTTTGTTTATACGAACATTGAGTCGTAAGTCAAGTAATAATATATTTCAATAAAAAAAGTAAATTTTATAAATTTTCATGAAATCAAATGTTGCAGCGTTGGAACTCTCTATGCGATGAACATATTTAAATGGGGCAAGGAACTGCGGTATTTTGGTTGTCCTTTATGTATCTGGCGATGGGAATTCTTGAATTTTTCTTATACGCCCTCAACACAGTGTTTAACGTTGGCTCAAGGTGACATATTTTTTTTTAATTGTTCTTTAAATTCCTTTTTTTGAGCATCCTTCATGACTGTCTTAAGGAAAAAGGAGTAATGCTTCTATTTTTCAGGGCGAATCAACGTATTGGCTGTATCTTTGGACTGAGCCTTATGGTTCTATTCCATTTGATCACATTTCCTTGGAGGGTCGTACTCGGCCATATCGCTATTCAGCCTGAAAAAAAAGCTTTCAGTAACATTACTAAACTAATTTTCTTGACACTATTTTGTCTAAATGTACCATGTGAACCACTTTCAGGACTAGCAAACGGCACGGAGGTTACGGGATGCAGTCGGGATTACGAGTGGTGCAAAACGGTACTTGCTAGGTACAAACATATATAGTATCTAACAGCTAATTGAATATTGAAATTTTGACGTAGTCCACGAAGAAGAAAAAAAGAAGGAAAAGCGGAGTACCTTTCTTGGCCTTTAGGTAGACACAGTTAACAAGAATCGTAAACCAAATAATTGTATGCTAACCTTAGGAAAAAAGACTGATGACCCCATCATATGTAGGTACCGCCTATCAGCCCCGTCCTCTTTATCGATAGTTATATTACATTGATCAACACTGCACGTGTATTCACAAACATCACTATGAGCACACTCTTCTCGCTCATTCTTGGTCCAAGGAATCAGGTACTATTTATATATGTATCATATAGAAATGGAAAGAAAATAGATAGTACAATCTTTTAGTAGTGAACTTAAATTGCATTTCAAATTAGTCGAGTACTTCAGGGAACAATGCAGGGCTTTTTAGTCTTCGCAGGAAACATCTCAAGATTGTGTGGCATCATCATGGTGCAGGGTCTTGTGGTTCCTTAATTTTACCCAGTAATTTTTCTCCTCGTTTTTAATTCGGAATAAGTATTTTTTGACATTTTAGCCCTCTCTTCGTGAGCTTTGCCCGAGGCCTACGTGGACGATTGAAATTGTGTGCCTCGCTTCTTGCACCCTTGCTTGGATTGTATTCTATCACCGCCTCGTGCCACTCAAACTGCCAACCGACCGCGCCTCAGGCGATGTCTCTCGCACCAAATTGGCAAGATGTTCAAGTTCTGACAATGAGGGATCCTGGACATCCCAGATCCTATTGATGTGAAATGTATTTATAAACTTCATTCAACATCCCGACGATTTTCCATTGGTGCTTCCTTTCCGTTTCACCATTTTTCATAGTTCTCTAATAAGTATGCATGAACCATTTCCAAATGTTCTGGTCTGTACACAGCTGTTATTTTTTATGAATTGATATGGTTAGCATAGCCATCGCTAGTTTTCAAATTTTCACCAAGTCCACATCGACTTTTCACTTTATAATGTCCATAACTTAATTTCTATTTAAGTTTACCAATCAAAAATCATCTGGGCATGTAAACACCCATTGAATAAAAAAAGGGGCGATTTTATTCATACATGATAGGAGTATCATAAAAAAACATTCCGGACTAAAGAGAACACAAGTTGTTGTAGGCGTTACTTACTATTTAAACACGCAAAGAAATCAAAAAGTAACAAAGAAAAAGTGTGCCCTCTGGGCTCATTGTCGGCACCACTAGACGCAATTTAGAACTAAGGCTATGGCGCGGGCGTTCGGGGAGGACACAGAGGTGACAGGCATCGCCGCTCACCGTGCGACATTCTTGCGAATGGCAGCGGGAGCAGGCTGGCCTCTTGTGCCGTGAAGGAGACAGGAGAGGTGAGGACGAGACACGACTGGGGGGAGACACTGTGCACACGCGAGCGAGGGCCTTTCCAGAGAGACAGGAGAGAGAGAGATCAGCGAAGAGACACGGGAGGGTGAGTCACTGCGATCATCTTTCACACACGCACGCGGGCTGAGAGCTGCATGGGCCAGAGAAGAACAACGGGGTGCCGACGTTCACTTTACGAAGCCCGGATAATTATAAGGCCGCACTACCAGCCGCAACCTAGACTCGCCCGCTTTTCGACAATATGCACTAGCGTTGAGGAGTCGGCCGAGTGGCACTTGGCTCCTCCCACTTTCGCTTTCACCCTCACTGCTGTTTCTTTCTCTGCACATGTGCGCAGATATGTACATAAAATCAGAGAACACTAAATTACCATAAAATTAAAAGGATACTGCTATTCAAATAAGTTTCTTAGCAACTCTGTGGTTCCTCCTTTTTGTCGTGCAATATCTCAAGTATTCAATCTCTTTCCTTTCGCGTTTTTCAAGAATGTAAAATAGGATAACAAACAGCATTCGAGAGGTCAAGAATTATAGAATATCTTATTCAGAAACTAATTAATACGGATTGACCCCGTATAAAATTTTTTCTATCCACTTGATTTTATGTGATTAACTTACTGCACTCCGAATCAATTGATTACCAATTTATGGTTAGTTGGTTGATAGACGAAAAGTGCATTTTCCGGTCAAACATATCGCTGTAATATCTAACCTGTTCGGTCGACACGGCTGGTAGTTGCTTGCCATCGTTGTTGGAGAAACGAGGAAGTGTGGCGGACAAGACAATATTCATAAAGAAATTGGAGAAGAAGAATGGAATTGAAGGCTGTCCTCTGCCATTATCGTTGTGTCCACTTGATGATGATAACCGAAGAGAACTTGCTGCAAAAGATCAAAAGCGTTTCACTAGGCAGGCCACTCCCTCACACTTTTCTAACGTTTAGTGGAACGGCCATTCTCCTCGATTTCGCTACACTGCAATGACGTCTGCCGAGGCTAAAAGCGCCGATAAAGAAGAAAAAGGGTTAGTTTTACTTTTAATTAAATATATACATTTATCTTTTCCTGGATATGTTTTTATGCAAAAAAAAATATTCTCACGTTCAGCTCGACAGACTGGTGGACAATAACGATTGGCGCTTTAATTTCACTCTTTACCGCTGGCCAGGTCACGCTCTATCTCTCGTCACTTTGGCCATACTTGCGCGTGGTATGTGACAGAATATGAATTGTACTACCTTAAAATGAGAGAAATTTATTTATGCGTATAGAATGTTTATCAAGATTTTTTTTTTTGCAAATATATTCGTTGAGTAAAATATTCAATTTAATAATGAGAATGACCATTAGCTTCTCGATGACGACGCGAGTTTGACCGTGTACTCTGTGATCATCGCGAGCAGTCCCTTCTTCAGCGCCATTTCCTCGGCCCTCTTTGGCTTCTGGGCTAATCGAATGAACAACACAAAGCTTCCGGCAGAAGCATGCATTATGCTTATGGTGAGCAGACGTTACCTCAGCGTTTCATCGAGACATATTCATAAGATGCATTGTTTCCACTTGCACACTTCAGAAATCTTCCGAAATTATTGCAGCTTCTTTATTTTTGATGCATTGCTCGACTACGAAAGAAAGTACAGAGATTCCGGAAAATATTTAAACCTAGTAATCTAACTAGCTTCACATGCATTCCTTGCACATACAACATATGTACATATATAAGTAATCCTCTGCAGTTGGCTGGACATGTCATCTACATTCTCCTCCCCTTTCGTCTCGCGCATCCGTATGTCATTATGCTTGCAGCTCGTTCAATCAACGGAATCGGCAGCGGTGTGTTTTCACCTTTTTTTATATTAATGAAGGATGTGTCAAAAATACGTTAGCAAAAAAAACCTTTTGCTTTGCTGTAAACAACTACTTTACGTTCATAATTCAAAATAGCCGCATCAAAAGCTACGATTACAAAGTATTATTACAGGCGTAATATCTGTACTTTGGGAAAACTCCGTGGCTGGCAGCTCTGTGAAGGACCGCTCGCGGGCGCTTTCCATGAACTGCGGCGCTTTCACCATTGGCCTGACGTGCGGACCAGGTCGGTTCCAGAAGAGAAACAAATTTTGTATCATAAAAGCAATGAATTCTTCAAAAAATCTTATTTAAAAAAAAACTTTATTTTACAGCCTTCCAACTCGCGTTCACTTATCTGAGCTATCCGGGCATTCACATTGCGGGCGACTTCACGGCCAACATTTATAATGGGCCCGCCATAGCTGGCGTTTTCATCATTCTGCTATCGATTGTAATTTTGTTCATTTCTCCGCTTTCACCGAACTTCCTGTTCTCTGCATTATTTAAATTTTATTTTATCCAGAATGCCTTACTCGCCTAGATTCTACTGAATGCTGGCTATAAGGACTCGAAGGCAAATGCGTATACGGTTGAAGAAGACGTCAAAGGCATGTTTTATAAGCCTTGATAATAAAACCAATTATCGCTTTCGGAGTGTCACGTCTTCTCATAAAATCTTAATTCTTAATTCCAGAAGATCACCGTCGATTCTACGCTCTTCCCAAGTTTGACCGTGCTCCCGCAGCTCTAATAATCTATACGCGTTTCGTGCAGACGTTCATGTTCACTAATCTTGAATCGTCGGTGCCATACATTTATCGTGAATGGTAAAAACAGAGCAAAGACGTAATCGTAAAATTGTTAAGGATAGGAACGATATACATGATAAACATGTTCAATTGAGGTAAGGAAATGGCCGTCTTCTGGCTGTCCTTGATGTACATGGTGACGTGGATGCTCGAGTTTTGTGTGCACGCACTCAATACGATCTTCAATTTTGGCGCTACGTGCGGTTTCATAAGATATTATAAATATCTAATGTAATAGGAACTTTTTACCTCATACCATACAATTTTTTTTCGCAAATGGAACCATCGCCTCTGGTGCATTATTGGTCAGATCCTGTTGATGCTCTTCCATCTCCTCACCTTTCCATGGTGGGGCCTTCCGGGTCAACTCGTCATGGAGCCGGAAGGCGTGATAGGTTACCTTATATTATCTTCTGCCAATATTGATGCCCTGAGTAATTAACGGAAAGGATTCTGCACAGGTCCGAACGGAACCGACCGGTTGCAGTCGCGAATACGATTGGTGCAAAACTGTTTAGTTTTTTTTTATCCTTTTTTTTATTCGTCTGGAGGTCAATTTCGTTAGTTTTTCTTTGGTATCTATATAATTGTGATATTACCAGTTATCAATATAATAAGGAGACTTATTTTGTTTTATTAAAACAAGAGCAAGTTAAGTGGCATAAGACATAATAGCTTTATTCGTAGTAATTCTATAACATACTGGTGTTCACATACTGTTTTTTTTCTCGAAAACTATGGTATCTAATTTCTAATTGTAAGTCGACGCCCGTCAGCCCTGTCCTCTTCATCGCCAGCCATGTCGGCTGCATCAGCGTAGCGCTCGCTCTCACAAGCATCACAAGCATGACGCTCTACTCGGTCATCATCGAACCGCGGAATCAAGCACGATTTATGATTAGCTTGGCCTTTTCGCAAAAATCTAACGATTTTTCACTTACCGTTTGGTTTTGTAAAAAAAAACAAGTGAAGAAATTTTTATTTTTATTTTATATAGGGTACGATGCAAGGCTTCATTCTCCTCGCCGCACATATCTCCAGATTAAGCGGCCTTGTCGTGGTGTTGGTTTTTTTTTTTTTGCCTTTGAAATTATAGTTTATATATCTTTATTTACGGCCTTTGAACTAGCCAACTTTATAATGGATTTGGCTGTATGACATTAAGGCTAATTCCTTTCTATTTCACCCTGTTTTTCTTCTTCTTCAAGACCGCTCTTCGTCACATTTGGCCCTCGACAGATATGGCTCGTCTTCATTGCTGTACTCGGTTCTTGCATAATCGGCTGGATAATTCTCTATAACCGCCTCGTACCACTCAAACAGCCTTCTGAACGCGCGCCAGGCGATGTCTATTTCACCAAATTCGGCAAGGTCTACAAGTTCTGACGGAGAACAAATTACTGTGGAGCATAGTCTGTCTTAAGTTATACTCATACGTATTGATGAATATGTAGGGTGTTTTCTTCTATAGACAAATGTATTAGAAATCTCAATGATATTCTTAGATACAAATAGGAAGAAAAGGGAAATCTTTTGACAATTATTAATAGTCATAATATCAGAACTTTTTAGTGAAACAAGCCGTCACGATCTTAATCTTTTTTTTTGCTTTGTTATTTTTGTTTCGTTAAATCTTTTCCTTGTTCATTTAGAAAAATATTGCAATTAGACGATCCACTCTAAAAGAATAAAACGTTTTAGCTAAACATGATATGGTGAAAGAAAATAGCTTGATGATCTATATATATATATATATATATATATATATATATTTATTTATTTATTGGCAAATTTTTATTGTCAATCATGCATTGTCGTCAAAGTAATTTCATTAATGTTCCCCCTTCACCTCAAATCGAGGTATTTCTTTGCTGTATGAAAAATGATGATTTCATACGATTGGCGCACTTTCTCTTAGTTAAGTATAACTCATTGCTCTTAACAAAAAGAGTTGCGATCACTTGACTCATTGATTCCTTCTGCAATCTATCACAACCCTGTAATGACGTTCGCAAAGGCAGCCAGTAACGACAACGTAGAAAGAAATTCAGTCCCACGCATAGCATCTACGATTCAAGATTCGTGAATGCGAACGTCTACACGAAAGGCGTGTAGATAATCAGAGCTGCGGCGGCGCGATCAAACTTTGGAAGAGCGTAGAATATTCTACAATTAAAAAAACATTCAGAAGATGCGCTTTTTCAAAAGCGTCAAGTAGCGTAATAGTAGAGTAAAAATGAAGATTTTATGAGATGACTACACTCTGAGGACGAAAATAGTTTTCCTTGCTTACGCTTAAAAACAATCCTACCTTTGAAGTCGTCCTCAACCGAATACGCATTGTCCACATAGCCTGTATTCAGCAGAATCTAGGCGAGTAAACCATTCTGCATAAATTAAAACTTGAAATAATGCAGAGAACAGGAAGTTCGCAGTTCGGTGAAAGGGGAGAAATGAATGATTTGAGAGCAGATGATAACATGCTTCAGCGGGCCAAAATGTAAATAAGATGTAACTAAAACCTAACTTAAATGTAACCATAATGTAACTGAAATGTAAATAAAGTGCAACTACAATGTAACCAAAGCGTTACTGAAATGATTTCCACGTACAAAACACACAATAGCAGAATCCCTGCCTGCTTACATTGCACATGATGCCAGCCATTGCTGGCAGTTTCGTGCTGTCGATTCGAGAGGCCAAAGAGAGGCAGGGAAATGGCACCGAGGAGAGGATTACTCGCAGTGATAACTGACAATGAGTACGTCGTTAAGCTCGCGCCATCGTCACGCAACAATGGTTCTCATATTTATATTTAAAAAAAGAACAATGTATTCATTCAGATAGAAAGGTTTGTTAAAGAGTATATTCTGAAACGTACCACCTGCAGGTAAGGCCACAGGGATGAGAGGTAGAGAGTGATCTGGGCAGTGGTGAAAGGAGAAAAGATTGCGCCATGCGTTATGGACTCCATCATGCTAGCTTTTTCGTTAGAGTGACATTCTCACCATTAATCATCGCATGAAAAAGAAAATGCGTCATAACGTTCCACTCGCTTTGCGCTCTTTCCCGACATCAAGTGGAACTCATTTGTCTCGATAGAAAAAGAGTTGCGATCACTTGATTCATTGATTCCTTCGTCTATCTATCACAACCCAGCACAATGACGTTCACGGAGGCAGCCAGTACCGTCAATGAAGAAAGAAGGTCAGTTCCACTCATAGCATCTGTTAATCTTTAGATCGAGACAATTCTTTTAAAAAATAAAATTAAAATATTTCACCTTTAGATCGACCGACTGGTGGTCCATAACACTTGGCGCTATCATTTCACTTTTCACCGCTGTCCAAATCACGCTCTACCTCTCATCCCTGTGGCCCTACCTGCAAGTGGTACGTTTCCAAATTACACTCCTTAAATAGCCATTAACCATGCTATTTGAATTGTTTAAATTGTTTTCTACCAATATGAATACCATTAGCTGCTTGACGATGACGCGAGCTCCACGATGTACTCGGTTATCATCGCGAGCAATCCGCTCCTCGGTGCCATTTCCTCACCTCTCTTTGGCGTCTGGTCCAATCGAATCGACAGCACGAAACTGCCAGCAATGGCTGGCATCATGTGCATGGTAAGCAAGATATTATATTAATATGTGTGTATGTGAAATCAATTTATTAACATGTTGGTTACATTTTGGCTACATTTTAGTTACATTTCAAATACATTTTGGTTAGATTTAAGTTACATTTTAGCATTATTTAAGCACAATTGGCCTGACATGCGGTCCAGGTCGGTCGGTGTCAGAAGGGAGAACAAAACCAAGAAAGTATTTTTTTTTAATAATTATAACATAAATTAATTCTTCTAAAAAATTATTTAAAAACTGAGAAGAAATTAATTTGCAGCCTTCCAACTCGCCTTCACTTACCTCAGCTATCCGGGCATTCGCATTGCGGGTGACTTCACGCTCAACATTTATAACGGGGCCGCCGTCGCTGGAGTTTTCATCAATGTGCTATCAATTGTAATTTTACTCATTTCTCTCCTTTTTTATAATCACCAATTTGTGAACATTCAATTTTCATTATTTCACTTTTTAATTTATGCAATTTGCTAGACCCACCTAGATTCTACTGAATGCTGGCTATAAATACACCAAGGTCAATGCGTATTCGGTTGAGGAAGATGTGAAAGGTATCATTTTTTAGAACGTAAACAAGGCAAGCAATGTTCGTCTTCGGAGGGTCTTCGCATAATATCTTAATTTCTTACTCTTTATTATTACTATCACGTTATTGGACGCTTTTGAAAACTCACCTTCTGAAGGTGTTCTTTTCTAATTCCAGAAGACCACCGTCGATTCTACGCTCTTCCCAAGTTTGACCGCGCGCCCGTAGCGCTGATCATCTACACGCGTTTCGTGCAGACGTTCATGTTCACGAATCTTGAATCGTTAGTGCCACACATATGAATGTATATCATGAATTGTAAAACATGCAGAGCAAAAACCTAATCGAAATTGTTTAGGATAGGAACGATATACATGATGAACATGTTCAATTGGGGCAAAGAAATGGCCGTATTCTGGCTGTCCTTCATGTACATGGCGACTTGGATGCTCGAGTTTTGTGTGCACGCACTCAATACGATCTTCAATTTTGGTGCTACGTGCGGTTTGATCATTATTAATGTCTCTTCTTACAATTAGGAGAAATTTCGTAGCGCATCCTATACATTTGATATGCGTCTGTACGTGCACGAAAATCGCCGCAGACGAAGATGATTGTCTTGAGAGGTCAAGACAATTTGTCTTAAATTTCCGTCAAGACAATATTGTCTTGCATGCTTTTGAAAATCACTGTCTTGACGAGATGGTCTTGACCTCAACGCGAAATCTACTTTCAATTTTCCTGTCTCTTGTAATCGCGTTTCTCTATATCACATGCTCTCTCTCTCTCTCTGTTTCTTCGGTCAGGCAATAAGACGCGGATTCCAAATTGGGTTTCGGCATCGTTTATTCCCCGCACTTCACAGGTGGAACCATCGCCTCTGGTGCATCATTGGACAGATCCTGTTGATGCTCTTCCATCTCCTCACCTTTCCATGGTGGGGCCTTCCGGGCCAGCTCGTCATCGAGCCGGACGGCGTACAAGGTTTGCCGTAGATAATCTATAGTCAATATTGGTTCCGGAAGTCATTAAAGAAAGGATTCTGCCCAGGTCCGAACGGAACCGAGATCACGGGCTGCAGTCGCGAGTACGATTGGTGCAAAACTGTTTAGTTTTTTTGTCCTCTTTTTTTAGGTTCCCTGATTTTCGCTCAAATGATTATCGCTCAAATGGTTTTCACTCAAATTTTTTTTGATTATCGCTCAAATGATTTTCGCTCAATTTTTTTTAACACTTGATGATTTTCGCTCAAATTTTTTTTATGGATAGTGATTTTTGCTCAAAATTTTTCAAAATGAGGTATTATTGTAAAATGATATAATCAGACTAAACATTAGGAGGAATGCGATTTCAATAGCGCTGAGAGTAAAAGGATGAATGGTTCATAAACTACGAAATAATTAAAAGTGTTCAGAACACTATTCGGTGTAGTACTGTTAATCATAGAGATCGAGCGAGAGAAAGAGAAAGAGAGAGAGAGAGAGAGAGAGAGTATGTGATAATAAAGGATCCAGAACAAATAGTTAATAATTCACAGAAACTAGCATTAGCGCAACAACTGTGCAGAAGTTCACTGAGCATGGGAAAGGTGAGCGCCTTTTAATTGCTGGGATTAATAAGTGCAAACTGTAATTAGGTTAGTCGACAATGTGCAATAGTCAAAAAAAAATTTTTGAGCAAAAATCACTTACCATTAAAAAAAAGTTGAGCGAAAATCATCAACTGTTGAAAAAATTTTGAGCGAAAATCATTTGAGCGATAATCAAAAAAAAATTTGAGCGAAAGTCATTAGAACGAAAATCATTTGAGTTAAAATCAGGACACCCTTTTTTTATTCGTCTAACGCTTAATTTTATTACTATATCTTTGGTATCTATACAATTATGATATTACTAAATATACATGTACTAACGAGATAAACAATTTTGTTAGATTTTCTGTGGTATATAATTCTCATACTACCGATTACAAGTAATTTAATTTCTACTTGTAAGTCAACACCCGTAAACCCGGTTATCTTCATCGCCAGCTACGTCGTCTGCACCAGCGTAGCCTTGGCGCTCACCAGTATCACTAGCATGACTCTCTACTCGGTCATCATCGGACCGCGAAATCAAGCAAGTTTTACAAATTGTTTGGCGTCTATCGCAAGATCACACTAATTTTCGCTTACCATTAGATGATTCCCAACCATTAAGACAATAAAAAAATAATTGCCTTACTTAGGGAACGATGCAAGGCTTCATTCTGTCGCCGCAAATGTCTCCAGATTGAGCGGCCTTATCGTTGTGTTCGTTTCGATACTCTTATTGTTTTTAAGGCGGCCTTTTTTCGTCAGAACTAATTCATAATATTATAATGGCTTTGGTCGTAATGTCATTAAGAGAGCCAATCTGAGAGACTCGACCATGCCCCCATTGTAAGAGGACAGGGAACAAAAGTACCCTTTCATCTTAATTTCCTTAATACAGCGTGTGTAGGACCTAAACGGCTTCCCAAAAACGTTTTCAGAAAAAATTTTTTCTCAAGTATGTCTACAGTATACCCTGATATACCAAAAATATTCAAATGAGCGTAACTCCGTTCAATGGCGACCAATCTCAATTCTGAAACATTTGCTCGATTCCTTGTCTGATGGGGTACAAAAAATTATTAGATACCTTTTTCTGAAATCTTCATTATAGGGGTCATTTTGGCAAAAATGTGTTTTAAGGGGTCCATTTCAGGCATCGGGACCCCCCATGTTAAAAAACGGAGACCACCACGATAAAGAGCGTGGTTTGTTACCTCTAAAATAATTATTCTTAAAGTGGAATTCAGACCACTTTTTACGATAGCACGCGATAAATGTGCGCGAGTCGGTCAAAATGGCGCATTTTCGGCCTCCGAGGCACCGTGCAAGCGCATTCATCGATCCATAACTACCCTCAATGTTAATATTACAAAATCGTTAGCATATCATCTAAGAGCTCTCACGGACATCTTCAAATGTTACATACATACGTTTATGGTAAAGTTTCGTTTTATATGGGAAATTTCGTTTTGTAGAATTAGAAGGCTTAAAAAATTACTTTAAAAACATTTTCGCCTGTCGAAGCATACATCATGAGAAAGAGGATGAAATTTGCTATAAGAAGAACCCCTTTCAATGGAATTCCATGCATACGATCTTTTGTTATGAGCCATAAGAGATCTAGGATAACAAGGCCTTATGGAAAAAGTGTAGAAAAAAAGATTGGAATATTCTAATTCGAATAACCTAAAATGTGAACTCTTGGGCGAAATGACAGCGACGCTATTGGCACTAATTTATAATTTTTAACAAAAGATCGTATACATGGAATTCCATTTAAAGGGGTTCATCTTGTACCAAATTTCATCCTCTTTCTTATGATGTATGTTTCGACAGGCGAAAATGTTTTTGAAGTAGTTTTTTAAACCTTCTAATTGTACATAACGAAATTTCCCATATAAATATAAACTTTTCAATAAAATAATGTATGTAACATTTGAAGATGTCCGTGAGAGCTCTTAGATGATATGCTAACGATTTTGTAATATTAACATTGAGCGCAGTTATGGATCGATGAATGCGCTTGCACGGTGCCTCGGAGGCCGAAAATGCGCCATTTTGACCTACTCGCGCGCATTTGTCGCGTGCTATCGTAAAAAGTGGTCTGAATTCCACTTTAAGAATAATTATTTTAGAGGTAACAAACCACGCTCTTTAACGTGGTGTTCTCCGTTTTTTAACATGGGGTGGTCCCGATGCCTGAAATGGACCCCTCAAAACACATTTTTGCCAAAATGACCCCTATAATGAAGATTTCAGAAAAAGGTATCTAATAATTTTTTGTACCCCATCAGACAAGGAATCGAGCAAATGTTTCAGAATTGAGATTGGTCGCCATTGAACGGAGTTACGCTCATTTGAATATTTTTGGTATATCAGGGTATACTGTAGACATACTTGAGAAAAAATTTTTTCTGAAAACGTTTTTGGGAAGCCGTTTAGGTCCTACACACGCTGTATTAAGGAAATTAAGATGAAAGGGTACTTTTGTTCCCTGTCCTGTGATGGTCGAGTCTCTCAGACAGGCTCTCTTAAGGCCAATTCCTCTCCCTCTTTCTCTATTCTTTAGTCCGCTCTTCGTCACATTTGGCCCGCGACCGACATGGCTCGTCGGCATTTCTGTGCTCATGTCCTGCATCACCGGCTGGATTCTTCTCCTCTACCGCCGCCTCGTGCCACTCAAACTGCCCTCAGAACGCGCCGCAGGCGATGTCTATGTCACAAAAGTCGGCAAGGTCTACAAGTTCTGAATTAGAACAATGTAGATCCATCATGATATGACATATGGTACATTCAAATGCCTCATCAAGGATTCATGAATAGGTAAAATGTTTTTTTAACAGTTAGCAATGTATTAGACATCCCAATGAAGCCACTATGATCTCCGCATTTCTTGTTATGCTCTGTTTTTTTTTGTCATTTAAACGATGAATTTCCCTTTGCTTGTTTAAGAGAGGAATTGTTCGAACAGAATTAAAGTTTTTTAACCAAAAATTGTGATGTTCGGTGAAAAATAGCTTACAATTAATTGTCAATGCATTTACATGTCCATCTTAGTTCCCTAAATAAGACATTTGTTTTATTGTCTTAATCGGTTTGGAATCACCTAATGCTAAGCAAAAATTCCTGTGATCTTACGATAGACGCCAAACTATTCGTAAAACTAGCTTGACTCCGCCGTCCGACGATGACCGAGTAGGGTTGTCATGCTAGTTGTGAGCGCCAGGGCTATGCTAGTGCAGACGACGTAGCTGGCGATGAAGAGGACCGGGCTGACGGGCAGTGACTTTCAGTTAGATATTACAAGTTTGTCTCGCTAGTGCATGTATGTATGTATTTATGTATAATATCATAATTGTATAAATATCAAAGATAAAAAGTAACCAAATTTAGCGGTCGATAAAAGAAGAGGACAAGAAAAAACCAAACAGATTTGCACCAATCGTAGTTCAGTTCGGATCTGTGCAGAATTCTTTCCGTCAATTACGTCGGTCACGAAGGTTGGCTGTATATTATCTACGGTAAACCTTGTGATAGCGCCAAGAGTTATGGACCACTAGTCGGTCGATCTAATGGTAAAGTTGAAATATTTTTACGCTTAAAAGAACTGCTTCGAAATAAGGATCTATGGATGCTCCTCACTTCGTTCATTCCGTCACCCGCCATAATTCCTGCTTAAATCATCGCTCCCTCAGACGCTCGCCTAGCAACAACCGTAGTATCTTAACACCTAATTATGGAGCTCCTACAGTCACTTCGTTAATTACATCGCCCACCATATTGAATATAATTTACAAACATAAAAAAAACGTATTAATATTCAAAATGTCAGAAATATTAGTGAAACAAACCACCATGATCTCTACATTTCTTGTTATGTTCTGTTTTTTGTCGCTTAGACGATGAGCTTTCCTTTGCTTTCTTTATTAGAAGAATTATTCACCTAAACTGAATTAAACTTTTTTAGCCAAAAATGTAGATATTGGGTGGCTTACAATTAATCGTCAATATACTCACTTGATAATTTTTGTTCGCCATCGTTTGAGTGACGGCGTTCATGTTCCATTTTCACCAATGGAAAATTAAGTTGCTAGTTTCCTCTGCGAATTATTGCAGGGGGAAATACGCTATAAGAACGAATCAATAGGCTCAGCTCTCGCAACCTTTTCAATCGAGACAAATGAGTTCAACTTGACGATGGGGAAGTTCGCAAAGCGAGTGCAAGGTTATCATCATTTTCTTTGGCAAATCATTTCATGCCAAAGAAAATGATGATAACCTTGCACTCGCTTTGCAAACTTCCCCATCGTCAAGTGGAACTCATTTGTCTCGATTGAAAAGGTTGCGAGAGCTGGGCCTATTGATTCGTTCTTATAGCGTATTTCGCAAACCTGCAATGACGTTCGCAGAGGAAACTAGCAGAGACAACGAAGAAAAAAGGTAAGTCCGACTCATAGCTTCTGTAAATCTTTATTTCGAAGCAATTCTTTGAAACGCAAGAAAAAATTCAACTTTAGATCGACCGACTGGTGGTCCATAACGCTTGGCGCTATCATTTCACTTTTCACCGCCGCCCAGATCACGCTCTACCTCTCATCCCTGTGGCCCTACCTTCAAGTGGTATATTTCCAAATTATATTCTTTAATTAACCATACTATTTTAATGAATAATTTTTCTCTCCAAATATGAGTACCATAGCTCCTTGACAATGACGCGAGCTCTACGATGTACTCGGTTATCATCGCGAGCAATCCGCTCCTCGGTGCCATTTCCTCGCCACTCTTTGGCCTCTGGGCCAATCGAATCGATAGCACGAAACTGCCAGCAATGGCTGGCATCATGTTCATGGTAAGCAAGATACTCTTTTTTGCGTTGCCGGCCGCTTGCCCTTCCGATACCTTCCTTAGCTTGGCATATTTCATCTGAAAAGCACTGTAGTACGTTCGTGCGAAATTGGTTCAGTCACTAATTCTTTACTTCTTTACTTGCTGCGTACTTTCCTTGAGTAATAAAAAGGACTCCTCTTCTACAGTTGGCTGGACACATCATCTATTTCCTTCTGCCTTTTCGACTTGCTCATCCGTACGTCATTATGCTATTAGCGCGCGCTATCGCCGGAATAGGTTCAGGTATGTTCAATGTTTAGATTAAAATTAATTGATCTGGTTAAATATAAATTAAAATAAATAGTAAATTAAATTAAAAAAATTTATTAAACAAAAACTGAAAACATGTTAAACGTCCGCTCTGGCAAAGGAATCATTAGAAATTGTACACCTCATTTTTCTCTTCTTCACGAACTATTTCCATGTGCTCCTCACTCAACTTACCGAACTTTATCTCTTCTTTCCACTTTCTCTCGACGCCCTTCAAGAAGGTCGAGAGATCATGGAAAGAAGAGAGAAAAATGAGTGGGAACAATTTGTTCTGATATACACGCACATTTGCTGGAGCGATCCTTTAAGCCATTTACAGCAAGCATTTCCTAAACAAAATTTAAAGGTGTGGTATCGGTGCTGCGCTCGAATTCGGTGACATGCAGCTCGATAAAGGACCGCTCGCGTACCGTTTCCATGAACCAAGCCGCGTACTCGATTGGACTCACGTGCGGGCCGGGTATGTATATTGGTCATGGATAATGGATATAATTGTGAGCCAATTTTACAGCCTTCCAACTCGCCTTCACTTACTTGAGCTATCCGGGCATTCCCGTAGTGGGCAATATTTCTCTGAACATCTACAACGGGCCCGCGCTCGCTGGCGTCATCGTCAATGTGCTATCATTGGTTTGGAACAACGTTTATTTATTTTAACTAAAAGATATAAAAAAAAAACAGAAACCAGAAAAAACCAATTTCAGTGGTCTAAAATGATTGAAGAAAACTTGTAATGTATCAAGAAATAAGCCAGAATAGATTCTTCTCTTCGCGGGCTACAAGGACACAAAGGTCAACGCGTACACGATTGATAAGGAAGTTAAAGGCTCGTTCTGAGAAGAACTAAAAAAAATTAATTAAATTTATAAAATAAAAAAAATTTCATCGGAGAGTAACATACATACATACATATATTCGTACTAATCACGTACGCCAATTTGTTATTGAGAATGTTTTTGCCTTATTCATTGCAGATGATCACCGTCGATTCTTCGCTCTTCCTAAGCCTGACAGAGCGGCGGCGGGGCTCATCGTCTACACGCGCTTCGTGGTCAACTTTATGTACTCGAGTCTTGAATCGTCAGTTTGGATATCAAAAGTAGAAAAGAACCAGAACAGCATAAATTACACCCTTTTTTAAGGATAGGCACACTCTACATGATGAACATGTTCAATTGGGGCAAGGAAACGGCCATCTTCTGGCTCTCAGTCATGTACACATCAACATGGATCATCGAATTTTTCTTGCACGGCCTCAATACCATCTTTAACATTGGCTCAAAGTAAAGAGAGCAAACTCTTATTACTGTACATATTTGTTTCAAAAGCTGATTGTGCCAAAATATTATTTTCAGCTTAAATCAACGCAATGTCTGTATCGTCGGGCAGACTCTTGTGATGTTGTTCCATCTTCTAACGTTTCCGTGGTGGGGTCTGCCTGGCCGCATCGTCATCGAGCCAAATGTTGCAGCAGGTATCCACTTGAAAAATTTTTCTTCCTCTGATGGTGAGAACATTCTGCCTTTTGTGCAGCTCCAAACGGAACCGAGATAACCGGATGTAGCCATGACTACGACTGGTGCAAAACGGTTCAACTTTTTTTTTTTTGTTTTTTTTTTTCATTGTCGATTAGTTAATTTGAATAACAAATAGTTCACTGTCGAGCCATTTCCATTGCCTCCGGTTAGTCCGGTTCTCTTCATCTCCGGCTACATCGGGTTCATCGGCGTCGCTCTCACGCTGACGACCATCGCAACAGCGACGCTCTACTCGGTCATCATTGGACCGCGAAATCAGGCACGATTTATGATAAGAATTATTTGTTTTAGTTGTTGTTGTCGTTTTTCTTGTGGTTTTTTTTAAATCTCATATGAAATCATGTTCGAAAATAATAATAATAATGTCTTACAATTAGGGAACCATGCAAGGCTTTATTGTCGTCGCCTCAAATCTCTCGAGGTTGAGCGGGCTTCTTATCGTGTTCGTTTAACCTTTCTCATTATTCATCTAAAATTCTAGGACGAAAATTAATTATCACGGCTGATACATTTGTCGTCCAAATAATGTTGCTTATGGTAACTGTTGATTTTTGTTTTCTCTTTGAAGGCCGCTCTTCGTCAACTTTGGCCCGCGACCGGCATGGCTCGTCAGCATTTCAGTGCTTGCGTCGTGCATCATCGGCTGGATTATTCTCTACCGCCGCCTCGTGCCACTCAAACTGCCTTCAGAACACGCCCCAGGCGATGTTTATTGCACCAAATTCGGCAAAGTCTACAAGTTCTGACGTAGAACCAATTACCGTGGCCATCATGGTCTGGCTTCAAGGAGGTCTTCGGCAGAGAAATAATGTCATCTTTTTATTTTTGGTCAGGCTGAGCTAGAAACTTCTATTAAAACTGTCCAGAATATCGGAGTGGGCAACCCGCATTGGCCAATTTTTCTTAACATGTCCGCTCCCAAGCCAATTGTGTAAACGAAAATTTCTCTGGAGAAAGTTCGAAGAGTAGTTGCACTATTTCTGTGAATTGTATACGCGTCTGTCAGCGACGTCGCGGTAGGAGTTTTTCCCTTATGATCTCCTTTAGAGTATTAGAGATCCCACTGATATTTTCCAAATGTGGAAAAATAGGGATAAAATTGATTCATTATCAGTGGCATGTAGTATATCTATATGTAATTTGCTCGCCAGATGAGTAACTAACTCTTTTTTCACATTATACAGCCCCAGAATTGTACATATGTACATATGTATATAGTACCTACTTACATTAACAATGATGCCCCTCTGGAATGGCCGATATGTTCCAGTTAAATATCTCATGGCACACTTTTTTCTTGAAAGGTAAATGAACCTAAACATTCAGCACAATTATCACTTCATTCCAAACTTGAGTTGACTTGGCTTTACATCATTTTCTAACTTGTATTTGGGAGTATCACTCTGTGTATTTGAACCATTCATTTTTTTCCATTGAAGTGGATAAATTTAAAACTTTATCACTCATGTTGCAAGAAAGCATATTCGGATAAATAAAATCTCTTTACCCTGGTAATGACCTCTGTTAATGAGTACTAAGTCTTGAATATGAAAGAAGTGCGCAGGCATACTCGCTTTTGCATTCAAAAATCAGCTCAATTCTAATGGCGCCTTCATTAAGGAAATTATATATAATCGCATTTCTCTGGAACTGTTTTTCCGCCCACTTCGCTCAACAATCCGCCCGGCGTTTGGTTGGCTCCTCGGTGCCTCTCTTCTACTTCTCTTTCTTCGTCTCCGTCTATCGTCCAATGTTTCTTCTCAAGGCCTGCGTCATTCTTCTGGCATGCGTTTGTGTTGAAGGGAGCAAAGTAAGGAAGATTTGACTATTGAAAAATAGAGAAATAATGCTACAAAGGAAATAGGTAAATCTTGGAATATTGTATATAAAATTTATTAGGAGAAAAATTGTTAAAATTTTAAATTTTCTACTGTATATTATTGTCTTGAAGAAGAAAGTTAATTTTAAATTTATCCTTCGCCAATATAGGGCTGCATTCAGAGGAAGTGCTATGACTGGAATAGCGGCAAAGATGTCGAGATCGATTGCGAGGAACGATGGACCTCCACAGACTACAAATACTGCTATCACCAATTCTCGCGTTCACTGAGCGTCGAGCAAAAGTGTTTCGCTCAGAAGAATCCGTCTCCAAGTTGCACCTTGGGTCAGAATTGATCCTGTATATACATATATAATTTAGAGATTTGAAGATATGTTTGATGTTTAACTGGAGTTTTGGGCCGAAACGGTCATGTGCATTCCCATTGAAGCACCCTTTGCCGATTCATTCCATGGTTTATTGTCCCATTGTTATTTAATATATGGATTGTTAGTTTCAGAGTGGAAGAACGACGAATTCCAGCAACTTGCCTGTTTCTGTGGAGACAACGATTCGCGCCTGAACTTGCCCGCGATCCCCGGCATCATCGATCGGATAGAACACTTCATTCGCAAAGAATACCATGGCGAGCAGAATAGACGAAGAATTATTGTCGTCGACAAGGCAATCTATTCAGTTTTCCCTGCGCTCGCCGAGATTTTTCGGCTATGAACAGTGAAATTTTCTAGAGAACATCAAAAGACGGCATGACAAAAATTAGCGACCGGTTCACCTGGCGAGAAACACTTACACTATTTGGAATTTAGAACTAAGAATTCCACTTGTTTCCTATACATTCTCCCCTCAAGATGTCGTCACTTTTGATTAAAGGAGGGCGATCACCGAAAGATTACGCGAGATTTTAAATTAGCGCGGCCCTTCGCACTTTCATTCTCGCGTGCTATTTCATGCAGCGGGATTGTGCGACATGCGAAAAAGTACGCGAGAATGAGAGTGTTTACTCCCAGGGCAGGCGCGGCAATTCGAACCTGCTTTTATTATCTTGTGGTGATCGCCTTCCTTTAAATGGAGCCTTACTTAGTTGCGTTTTATAGGCCATGTCGAGTGATGTCGATAAACAAAATTTATGTGTCTACAACCACTGGGGCCTAGAAACAGACCCATATGAAGTCCTCGATAAAGCCTAATTTGGGTCGAATGAGTCGCTTAGTTTTCGTGACTGAAATGTCTATGATTTTGGTCGTCTGGGGTGGGGGGTATCGGCCAATGGCTGCTTCCTGAAAAGTACGCCTAAATATTTTTATTTTTTTGATCCCACGGAGAGCATGGGAAATAATCGTGAATGTTTTGATATGTTATACATATGTCAAAGGTAATTGTGAAAAGTATACATCCTGTAATTAACATTTCGATAGATGATGGCGGCCCTATATGAGCCACTTCCAACAACAACAACCACATCCACCTTTCCAACGACCACCAGGTATGCTTCAAATGATTTATAATCATTTGTACATATGAATGTAAAATATCTCACTTTTGGACAATTGTTATAACGAGAGCTCAAGAACGCAGATTACCACCAATAATTAAATAAATTATATGATTATGTGATTTTGAAGTAAACTGCTACCACTTTTCATGAATAGAATGGCATACTTTTGACGGATCAATATTTGTGTTTATTATTTATTCATTATACTCGATTAGACAGCAGATTCAATGACATAAGTTTTTAGGGGTATGTAAAATAAATGAAATATCTAAAATGACTTTGCAGTACAATGTCACTGATCACTGACATCGCGACTTCGATTATCCACCACTTCAAGACTTCGGATGTCACCGAAGTCGTCGACAATTCGAGTGCCGCTTCTGCAACCTCTGAGATGTCAGTTCGAAAGCTTGCGGAAACACTAGCTGTAATGACAAACCTTCCTATTTTGACTCTGAAATTTCTTTTATTTCTTGTAAAAAAAAAATCATTTTTCCTCAGTGTTTTCCTTCCTTCAAATATATAATCAATCATTTTAGTGCGCCCTTTCTCTATCCGTATTTGCGACCAATCTTCACGTTGCCGGTACCAGCTTTCGAAAACGATTTTCAAACCGTATTCTTTAAATTTTCAAAATTTTCCTTTTTAGATTAAAATGTTTCTTGCAGTTCTTCTGGGTCGGCGTTGCATTCTTTGCAGTCGCCGTGCTGATTTCTCTGGGTGTCATTGGCCTTTTGTGCTACAAAATTTGCAAATCGCTCTGGCCCTAAATATGAATAAAACGTTAGAGAAATCAGCACGGCGACTGCAAAGAATGCAACGCCGACCCAGAAGAACTGCAAGAAACATTTTAATCTAAAAAGGAAAATTTTGAAAATTGAAAGAATACGGTTTGAAAATCGTTTTCGAAAGCTGGTACCGGCAACGTGAAGATTGGTCGCAAATACGGATAGGGAAAGGGCGCACTAAAATGATTGATTATATATTTGAAGGAAGGAAAACACTGAGGAAAAATGATTTTTTTTTTACAAGAAATAAAAGAAATTTCAGAGTCAAAATAGGAAGGTTTGTCATTACAGCTAGTGTTTCCGCAAGCTTTCGAACTGACATCTCAGAGGTTGCAGAAGCGGCACTCGAATTGTCGACGACTTCGGTGACATCCGAAGTCTTGAAGTGGTGGATAATCGAAGTCGCGATGTCAGTGATCAGTGACATTGTACTGCAAAGTCATTTTAGATATTTCATTTATTTTACATACCCCTAAAAACTTATGTCATTGAATCTGCTGTCTAATCGAGTATAATGAATAAATAATAAACACAAATATTGATCCGTCAAAAGTATGCCATTCTATTCATGAAAAGTGGTAGCAGTTTACTTCAAAATCACATAATCATATAATTTATTTAATTATTGGTGGTAATCTGCGTTCTTGAGCTCTCGTTATAACAATTGTCCAAAAGTGAGATATTTTACATTCATATGTACGAATGATTATAAATCATTTGAAGCATACCTGGTGGTCGTTTTAAAGGTGGATGTGGTTGTTGTTGTTGGAAGTGGCTCATATAGGGCCGCCATCATCTATCGAAATGTTAATTACAGGATGTATACTTTTCACAATTACCTTTGACATATGTATAACATATCAAAACATTCACGATTATTTCCTTTCTTCATGTAATTATTGCTTCTAATCATTGCTGTAAATATTACTTTGGTACACATTAGCTTTAATTTTTGTCTTCATATCCCTTCTATGACTTTGCATATATGAAGAGAACTACATATAAACAATTAGAAAGGAAAGTTTAACTTGCTGATCCGCTGAGCGATGTGAACGGGCGGTGTGATTCATTTAACATTTGTCGCGAAGCGTTTTTCCCTTTCTTCCTCACTCTTACTATCTCCACCTATTCCTATCTCTCTTTCTCTAAAACTGCTCTCACACGCCTTCATATCTCTCCCACCCATTTCTTTCTTTCTTTCTCTCTCTCCCTCTTCCTTTTCTCTTTCTTTCTCGACATTCTCAATCCTATTAAATTTCTTTCTTCCATATTGTTTACATTCTCCTACTTCCTCGATCTGTCATTCTCGCGCGTTGCCGTTAACACTTTCATATTTGCAATGTTTTATCTACCTATTAACAGTTCGCTTGATTATAGATCTAATATGTTTACGTTCGTAACAATATATTTTTCATTCTAGATTTTCTTTTCAGGCATCTTCTACTCTGGTTCGGCCTCTGCAAATCTCTTCCTGTCACTTCGCTCACCCGCCAACTCTCCCACACTCTCCGCTCCCTCTCTCTCTCTCTCCATCTATCTCCCTCTCTCTCTCCCTCTCTCTCTCCCTCTCTCTCTCCCTCTCTCTCCCTCCCTTTCTCTCTCTGACGATGTCTCCCTCTCTCTCCCTCCTTACAATGACCGCCATCCTTGCTGCCCTCGCACAGGCCGTCTCCACCGACGGCAACTTCCTTAAGCTGCAGTCAGTAATACAAGAAGGAGGACCCTTGACATGCGATCATCACCTTGGCATTACTGAACAAATAACTCTTTTGCAGTTGAGAAATAGGTAGTTAAAAATGTATCTTGAACAAAAGATTGCAAGAAAATTCTGATTGAAATTCCGGTTTTTACTTGCCTCTTTGTGCCTTTTTACGGCTTCTGTCTCCGATTACCGTTTTCCTTCTATCTCTCTCGCTCTCACTCTCTCTCTCTCTCTCTCTCTCTCTCTCTCTCTCTCTCTCTCTCTGTTCTCTTCTTCACCTTCTCTGCCTCTCTCGCTCGCTGTCTTCAGCACCATTCTCTCTTTCTATCTCTCTATTATCCACGCCATTTGTTCTCTCTCTCTCGCTCTCTCTCTCTCTCTCTCTCTCTCTCTCTCTCTCTCGTTCTAACCATCAGTCTCTCTCACTCTCTCTCTCGTTCTAACCATCAGTCTCTCTCACTCTCTCGCTCTCTCTTCCTCACCGTCTCGCCTTCTCTCCAGAGCCGGCAGCCTGGCATGCCCGATGCCAGTGGTCGGCCTGCGTTGTCCAGAGAGCAACACCGTCTGGTACTTCGATTGCTGTGGCTCTCAGCATTCGTCGTGCTGCTTCCATCTCCAAGTTGTTCTAACTATAAAATATTTGTTATATGTATGCTATTTTTATTACTTAATTAATTTTAATTATGTTAATTATTATTAAATATACTTAAATTCTCAAAATGTTATAATTATTTCGTACTGTTTTCAGTTTAAAAAATTAATTATAAAAAAAATTTATTTCCTTTTCTCTAGGAGTGGCTACTGGCTCTGCTTATCGTGATCGTCGTCACTCTCATTGTCAGCATTGCCATCAATTGTATGCTGTGCCTCTACTGCTTCTGCTATTACTCTGGCTCAATGCCGTTCATTCGTGACCAGCCGCATAATTAAGAGAGCTGGGGCCAAACGTCAATTGGCGCATCAGTGCGTCTCCTAATTTTACTTATAATCCATCCCCAGAGTACTGCTACTACTTTTTGCTGCGTGGTTCCTACCTAAATGTAAGTTGCGTTCTATAGCTCCTAATATAAGTCGTCGGGAGGCGCGAGCTGACGTGTGTCAAATGAGCTGCTATCGCAACGCGTTCTGCACATTTAAAATTGGCAATCTTTCGGTCAAAGAAATTAAAATAGAAAAACAAAGTGAAAGAAAAAGAGTTTGTAAAGAGCTTTTTCTCCGGTCTTAAATATGAATAAAGTGTTATGATCTTCGTATGAAATTGAGAAGGAACTACATGTTATTTAGAGGACAAATTATTTATTATTCAATATATATATATATATATATATATATATATTATGAGCGTTGCAACTTTATATTTGTTGACGATCTCACGGTAACCAATTAAACGGGGAAATATCCTTTGCTCGTATATTGAGTAGAATTGCTATAAGGCAATTGGTCGTTTCTCCCAAACAGAATTGACTCCTTTGAGCCAAAAATGGTGACTTTCATATGAAATGGCTTAAGTGTCCAGGGTGTTACCCGTAAATTTTTGTTCTTGATCATACTACATACATACATATGTTGACCCGTAAATTTTTGTTCTTGATCATACTACATACATACATATGTTGCTTCGTCGTATGAGTTATCGCGTTAATGTTCCATTTTGACAACGACGTAAAACAACGACGTATTTCGATGCAATAGATAGATAATGATAACAGTACAATCGCTTTGTGCACTTTTCTTGCTTCAAGTGGAACTCATTCGTTTCAAAGGGAAAAAAAGCTTTCGCGATACCTGGGCTCATTGATTAGTTCTCTGATTTCTATCTCAAACTTGCAATGATGCTCGCCGAGGAAGCTAGCAAAGGAAATGAAGAGAAAAGGTTAGTTCCACTCAT
Organism: Allodiplogaster sudhausi; assembly: GCA_945643635.1. Taxonomy (NCBI): domain Eukaryota; kingdom Metazoa; phylum Nematoda; class Chromadorea; order Rhabditida; family Diplogasteridae; genus Allodiplogaster; species Allodiplogaster sudhausi. The sequence goes on from CALZFC010000027.1 coordinate 1,199,016, forward strand.
AACATCCGTGAAACTTTAGATTGACACAATTCTTTTAAAATTTATATAGTGTCATCCTCAGATCAACAGACTGGTGGTCCATAACACTTGGTGCGCTAATTTCACTTCTCTGTGCTGGTCAGATTACGCTCTACCTCTCATCCCTGTGGCCCTACTTGCGATTGGTAAGTTTCCCCAATTATATTTGTTTATGCATAATTAAATTTTTTAATAAACATTATTTTAATGAATATGTATGTATGTACATAGTTCCTCTTACCATTAGCTGCTTGACGATGACGCGAGCTCTACGATGTACTCGATTATCATCGCTAGCAATCCGTTATTCGGTGCCATTTCATCGCCTCTCTTTGGCTTCTGGGCCAACCGAATCAATAACACGAAACTGCCTGCAGTGGCTGGTATCATGTTCACGGTAAGCAAGATACTCTTAGTTCTGCGTATGTGGGACTGGTGGAATAACTATTCAGTTACAGAATCGTTGAGAAATAAAAATGATTCGAGTTCTTCAGTTAGCAGGAAACATCATCTATCTTCTTCTGCCTTTCCGTCTTGCAAGTCCATACATGGTTATGCTGTTAGCGCGTGGTATCGCAGGAATCGGTTCTGGTCCGTTTAGCTTTCTAATTTAAGTCAATTTGCCCTGTTAGATAAAAATAATAAAGTCCTAAAAATAAAGTTGGTAAAATAGTAAAAAAATTCTGAAAAATATCTACGCTATTACTGCATACTTTTCGCGAGCACTATTAAAGGAGGTCTCGGGCGAATAGATAGTGTCTTGTTTTTTCGCCATATTTGGTCTGGTTGAACTAGAAACTTCGATTGCAAGTCGCCCTAACATAAGTCACAAACATCCCTCTGCCCTATTGGTGAGAAAATTACCCCTCATGTACTAATATTTTAACTTCACGACATTTTCAAAATATATTGGCTGTCCCACATCCTGGGCGACGGTGCCACTAGACGACCGCACTTGGAATGCATGCATATGGTGTGCGCAACCTACAATGGCCGGGATTTTCTTAATATGACCGCTCCCAAGCCAATGGTGTAACCACACATTTCTGTGGAGAGAGTGCGAAGGGCAAAAGGATCCGTCAGGGACTTCATAGTAGGAGTTTCCCCTTGTGTACTCTTAAGGTGGCTTGACCTCGGTGCTGCGGGCAAATTCGGTGACGTGCAGTTCGATGAAGGACCGCTCGCGCGCCGTTTCCATGAATACCGGCGCATTCACAATTGGACTTACGTGTGGGCCAGGTATGTCGTTCACGCATATTGCAAACTTTATTTTAAAATGAGAAGAAATTTTGCAGCCTTCCAACTCGCCTTCACTGCCCTGAGCTATCCGGGCATTCGCGTTGCTGGCGACTTCACTCTAAACATCTATAACGGGCCCGCGTTCACGGGCGTCATCATCAATTTGCTATCGCTGGTTTGGAGCAACATTAATGTTTTTATTTCAATTAAAATATATATAAAATTATCCAAGATAGTGGAAGAAATGAAAGGTATCAAGAACAACTCGTCAGATTAGATTCTACTCTTCGCGGGCTACAAGGACACCAAGGTCAACGCGCACTCCATTGATGAGAAAGTTAAAGGCACGTTCCAAGTAAGAAAAAATATTTTAATAGTCGTCATATTCACATAAAGGACACTAATAATACATTAACACACAGGAGGGAAAAAGATTGCATATAGTTGTTCCGGTAATGTTTAGATCTATCGAAAATCCATTGCGTATAGTGGTTCTCAAAAACCCTCAAATCAAAGGACTTACATATAACCACAGCGCCTTATACAATGGTCAAAAACCTTATCGTAGCGAATTAACGCTGCCACAATGGTTTTCTAAAGATAAGCTAGCGCTGCAGCTCCGCCTCTCATTCTCTTCCCAGTCATTTCGGTTAGGCATTCTTCTCACTGCGAATCCAGTAAATTAAAAATGATGGAAATAAGCGTTCACTTATGATCATCGCAAAAGTGTGTGCTAACGTAATGCACATTATGTTGTCCAGTTCAATTGTTGTAAACAAGCGGTATTGCGGTGTCCAGACCATAGAGGACTAAACAACTCGGCGAACAACCATTCGATCATACAAATCTATCTCGCAATAAGAGTTTTACACTCTATATCCATATATAATTCTCAATGTTTTTGCCATTGTTGCATTGCGATTTCATCGTTGTGTGTAGGGGGAGTTTTGTTATTGACGCTTTCTCCATTCTTTCTTTGCACAGATGATCATCGTCGATTCTTCGCACTTCCAATGTTCGACCGAACCGCGGCGGCACTAATCATCTACACGCGCTTCGTAGTCACGTTCATGTACACGAGTCTGGAGTCGTAAGTTTGTTTACAACTCAATTTAAAAAAAAACAGCCGCAGACGTTACTCTCCTTTTTTAAGGATAGGCACACTCTTCATGATGAATATGTTCAACTGGGGCAAGGAAATGGCCATCTTTTGGCTCTCTTTCATGTACATGGCAACCTGGATCATCGAGTTTTGCCTGCATGCTCTCAACACCATCCTGAATATAGGATCAAAGTAATTACAAGCTCTTATTACTGCATTTGTTTCAGTATTCGATTGTTAAAAAAAAATTTTTTTTTTTTGAAAAAAATAATTTCAGTTTAAATCAACGCAATGTCTGCATCGTTGGACAGATGCTGGTGATGTTGTTCCATCTTCTAACGTTTCCGTGGTGGGGTCTTCCTGGTCGAATCGTCATCGAGCCAAACCTTGCAGCAGGTGCATATCTATCTGCTGTGCAATTGTTTCTTCTTCTGACAACATACCTAATTTCTGCAGCTCCAAACGGAACAGAGATAACCGGATGCAGTCGTGACTACGACTGGTGCAGAACGGTTTCTTCTGCATTTTTCGTTATTGTTTCACATGATCTACCTTTTAATTAGCCAAACAGCTAACTTGTTAACTAACGTGTCTAATCTTTAGAATGACATATAGACAAGTAGACTAAATATGTATATATATATATAAGTTCGGTTCAATGCCGGGCCACGTTGAGGTACCTCCGGTTAGCCCCGTTCTCTTCATCGCCAGCTACGTCGGCTGCATCAGCATCGCACTCACACTAACGAACATCGCAACAGGGACGCTCTACTCTGTAATCATTGGACCGCGGAACCAGGCATGATCTGTGATAAGATTTTTGTTGCATGGCATTCCACGATTATTTCTGAGTAGAAAAAAGATTTTTTACCTCAGGGAACGATGCAAGGCTTTATTGTCGTCGCCACAAATATCTCGAGGTTGAGTGGGCTTCTTATCGTGTTAGTTATATTCTTTCATTTTTCTCCTAACCACATTGAATCGAAAGTAATGTCGCGGCTCATTGAATACATTTGTCGTCCTAATAATGTTGTTTGTACACCACTTGATGACCCTTGTATTGGAATTGTTGATGTTTTGCTCCTGAAGGTTGATCTTCGTCAACTTTGGCCCCCGACTGACATGGCTAGTCGGCATGTCTGTGCTCGCGTCTTGCATCGTCGCCTGGATCCTTCTCTACCGTCGCCTCGTGCCGCTCAAACTGCCTTCAGAACGCTCCGCTGGCGATGTCTACATGACAAAATTCGGCAAGGTCTTCAAGTTCTGACGGAGACAACTTTCAAGCCGAAAGGAAAGACATGAAGCACGAAATTGAATTCCAATAATATCGATAAATAATGAAAGAAGCACATATTTCGTTGTAAGAGAAGAGTTCACGCGTCAATAGATGCAAACTTGGATTTGCTACTGTTATGTGCAATATATGTACATACATATTACCAATAATAAACCGCCAAACGTGGGTTTGTAACAGATTTCTTCCGGAAGCTTCAATGCTTCTGCAAGTTTAATTAACCAAGCTTGAGGTATTAAAGTTTTAAAAAAGATACCACTACGAGTTATGATAAGTTACCGCTACATGGCTTTCTCGCTTAAGTAATTGTCCGAACTTTACCGAAACCCCTACTTCTGCCCAAACCCCTACGCCTGGGAGCACTAGTCGGGATCCTGAAATTTTCTTTACTCCGCTCCCGCTACTAGAACATGACTGCAGACTCCTATAAAATGTCCGAAGATTCTGAAACGGAACACTTTTCTTCAGACGCTTTCGAAAGGGCTGATTTCTGCCCGGGCCTGACATTTTCCAGAATAAGGTGAATTCTTCTGAACCGTTGCTTTAATTTTCCAGATTATGGAATAAGCCTATTTCGTTCCTGGTCCTTATAATATTCCAGAAGACAATGAACGGGATCCAACTGCTTCCCCGCGGCTTGGGAACATCCCAGAAGATTCCAGGAGAAGCGACAGATGCCCCGCCGTCGAAGTTCCCCAAAACATTCCCGACGACGCTCACTTCTGCCCTCGGGTCTTACCGAAAAAATCGTAGCACTACTTGTGATTTCAGTACTTTTATTCGGCAGGAAGCCAAATAGACCGCCCATTCCGATAAAGTATGGGAGTCTCGACGAGCGGACTTACGCCGCTTCACTGGGAATTCGTTCCATCACTTCTTTCCCTAACTTTCTTTCCTCACAAGAGGTTGACTCTCTATTCTTAACTTGACTTTATTTACGATCACAAAGTGGCACGTCCATAGAATTGGCATAATTAAGATACAATGGAAAATATGGAGACAAGCAGTCCCTCTCCTCTCTCGCCTTGGTTGCCCACACGGTGTGCACCTCGCTCTCCATTTCTGGAGAGACACAACAGCTGTACTATTAAAAAAAATAACATATACAACATGTTATTGTACTGTCAGCTTCCCATGGCCCTGAAAATGATGCATGCAAAATATTTGCATTTGTTAGAAAGTATCGACATCACAGTTACGCCGCCTTTCTCTTTGGCGCTCGAAGAATCACCACTTTTGAGGCCACTTTTCTTGTCGTGAAAACAACTGCGGCGATGACGAGCATAACAGCCGATATGGCGGCGGCAGCAATATCCAGATTGTAGAGCTCGAACGGCGAGAGAAAGCGGCCGGGCTGCGCGAGCCGTTCGAGCGGCCCGAAGCGAGCCATGAACTCAAAGTGCCGTACGAGCCGCTCGCGCACCGGTTGCGGCTGCGTCTTTAGCATAGTGGCAAGTTCGGCCGAACGGACGGAGATGCTGAAAAATGAATATACCTAAAATTAGAGGACTACTGCACTTCGAGCAATGTCACAACACTAACTTATTGTCAGGTCATGATTGTTTTTATTTTACTAAATGGTTTTAATGAAAAAAGAGAAATTTTTTTACCGTTCATCCTCAAGCATATCTCTGACTGCTTCGATCAGTAGCTCACGCTTCGCGAGGTGCCTCTTCGGGAAGATGCGCGCGACGCCGGCGCGACGGACCTGAGAGATTTGTTATCAGTAAATTCCACCGAAACATTGCACAGTGGCGCCATATGAGAAGAGAATAAGAGACGGAAAGTGGGAGCTTCACCATGGCGGCGTTGCGCATCTGGTCGAAGGCGATCGGGACGGCGAGGAAAGGCACGCCGGCGTAGAGCGTCTCCATGGTGGACTGCATGCCACAATGCGAAACGAACAGCGAGATGCGGCCCGAGGCTTAAAGTTAAAGGAATTGTTTCATTGTTTCCTTCTTGAGGAAGAGCTCTTAAATTGTTAAAGAGTGGAGCCAACATGTATGAAATTCACATTACTCTTGTTGGGCGGGGGGGGGGGGGGGGGAGAAGGGAATTTTGTATTTCAAAAATTACAAGAAACATAGAATAATAAGTGAGAGGGGATGATACCGAGCAGTGCTTCTTGCGGCAGCCATGTTGACGTGTAGAGATTTGAGCGATTTGCCGCGATATTGTCTTCCGGTCGCTCGTACTTCCATAGGAATGTTACGTGCGGCATCTCGAGCGCGAGACTTCTTATAGACTCCTTAAAATATTTTCCATGGGTCCATTTCACTCTTGCACGTGAAGCACATGCATAGTGCGCGCACCCAACATTGGCCGGCTTTTTCTTAGCACTTCTGCTCACATGCCAAGTGTGTAACCACAAAACTCTGGTGGAGAGAGTGCGAAGATCACAGAAAATAGGCGCGACTATAGAGTGATTCCTTGTCTCCGATAATAACCTTGAAGGACGGAGGCATGTTCATCGACTGCATAAGTGAGCCAAACGAGATAAGAACATTTGCCGAACGTTGAGAGAGGAGGTCATCGAGCTCCTGGTATGTGAGATGAGGAAAATTGAATTGAAAATATCATCTAGAATGTTCAAGTTACCGAGCTGAGATTTAGACTCGGACGCGGCTGGACGGCGAGGCCGGCCATCCAGACAATCTTCGAGACGCTCGGACAAGGAAAATCGACGAGAGGCTCGTTGTTGATGAAGAAGTAGGTCGAGTTTGCCACCAGGTCCTAAATATCGATGTAAAGCCTTTTCGTAAAAAAGCAAACATTCTGTAAAATCATATAGCCACTTTTTCTCCCCTTTCTAGCTTAACAAAGATCTGCGTTCTTTGTGATTAAAATGTCACTAAAAGTGAATAATCTCTTTAAAGCACTTCATAGCGTCATTTCAAAGTGGCGCATACCATGAGCGGCGGTACACGATCCGCAAATCCGGCACGTTCGATCGCCTGGCGGCCATCTTCGGCGATCTGATGTTGTACGGTTTCGAATGCGTAGGCAGTCAGCAGATTCCGGATGCGTTCAGTGAATGAGAGCACGCCATCATCGCGTGCAGGGACGGCAGAGAGTGAAGCTTAAGAGAGTTAGAAGGAAGCTAGAGAGAGAATGAGAGCGAGAATAAACATTTCAAATCTCCGCTCTTCCGTTTGGGATCCCACATTCCTAGTTTTATTATGGTAGCCTAACTTCATGCTCACTTACAGTTTGATTTAGCCTCTCGCCCCTTGCCGGGTCTTTGCTCACTTCATGCTCGTTATTGGTTTCTAGATGTTATGCTATATATTTAAGAATGACGGTATCTCTCTCTCGTTCCTTTTCTTCGTCGCACTTAACCCTTTCATCTCGTGTTCTCCTTTGGTTAGGTCCTCTCAAGAGACTTTTTTGCCTTCTCTCTTCATGTCGGATTCTTTTTTTCTGATCTACAGTATCATCTGCAACAACGAATTGAACCGTTTGGTTGTAGCGCTATTCCTCCCACATCTGAAAATCCCAATTGTACATTTATTCTGTGTACTGATTCTTTAATTTTGCTTTATAATAAACTTATAAAGTTAAAATCGTTCTCTTTCTCAACTCATCACAGGTCACAAGGTCTATCTACAGTCATACGGAAGAAAAGCTGAACTTTACTCTCCTTTCCCCACAAAACGGGATCAAGAAGTGGATCACCGTTGCACCCTTGAGATTTCACTAGAATCCAATGACTACAGGTTGCGGATTTGGTTGAGTTAAGAAAAGAGAGTTAGAAATGTACTTCCTCACCAGGGACGTAGCTCGGATACGAGGGCGCGCCCGTTGCTGCGTAGAATCCATCGAGTCCCGAGAACGTGTACGTCACCGCATACTTACGCACGCCGATCAGATGGAAGATGGCTGTGATGGAATCTGTTTCCTTCCTGCCTTCCTTCTTTCTTTATAATTTCAGAACTACTTTCCATCATTATTTAAATACCGTAAAAATCAATCTCCTCGTAATCTTGTATTTATGTTGTTGAGCGGTACTGTATATTTGCAAAGTATCTAATTGCATTCAGAAGAAAATGGATTCACCAATTAAACTTTACCCGACCGTCACGCTCAAACTACTCACCAAAACCGCAGAGATCAAATGTTTCGCTGAACGCTGCATCGAATCTCTCTTCGCGCAGTTGCTCGAGCAGTCCGGGCGTGGTCAAGGTGGCTAGTGAACGAGATGCATTATTACGGTATCCCAGGTCATTCACGGGTAATTCAGGTGAATGATCAGGTAGAGCAGGTGAATCAACAAAGATAGAGAGAGGTTTTTCTCTCTCTCTATCATATTTCGCTGAAAACTGGACGTTTTCGTTTTTGCTGCACTTTCTCACAATTTCCGCTTTTGCTCTCATTCGCCTATTGAACGAATCTTCTCTTACTAAATTTATCTTGCTAATCAAATCCTCAGGCCTTTCGCACTCTCATTCGCGAGTGCTATTTTGAAGCTGAGGGTTTGTGCAATCTGTGCAATATCAAGCGACAATGAGAGTGAGTATTCACAGGGCAGTTCTAACCTACATTAAATCGGTGATCGCCTCCTTTAGTAATTCTTAAAATTGCACGACAGATTGACAACAAGCTTGCTTAATATTTAGGAGAGAAAGAAAAGTGAAGGGGCTTTATGATTTTCAAAGGTAAGAATTTACAGAATTTCATTACCCGAATATCTAACTTTAAAGTTAATTTTTCTTCTTCAAGTTTAGAATGGTTAAAGGACTGACTTTCGCATTGGCTTGAAAGATAGAAGCTGATGGCGTTAAGGGACTGAAACATTCCAGCGATTCATTTAAAAAAATTTTATTTTCCAATAAAAAAATTCTTTTAAAAAAATTTCTCGAATTACATATAGGAAAACGTCAAAATGGTCAATAAATTAAATTCATTTATTTTCAAAAAAATATTTATATATTAAAAATACCTTTGTTGCTGCGAAGGGATCGTATGAATTGCTGGTCCAATGATCCGCCCCCATCACCTTAAGCAAACTAAAATTTTATGGTATTTTAAAGCTGTTGTAAAAGTTCTTTTTATCGATATTATTTATTCAATTTATTGCACGTTGCGTATGGTTTCTTATGATTTATTCAATCCATCAGCATATGCTTTTCATAAAACTCAGGAAAAATCTTCAAGGCATTCTGCCAATTAAAAAAAAAATCTCATGTCTTTTTTTCCAAAATGTCTCTTTGAAATGTCTTGATGAATCTTTTCGGAAGTTTAAAATAATTATTTTTATAATCTTAAGAGATTAATCATGTTCATTATACTAATTAGGTTAATTGTTACTAATTTGTATGGATACTAAATCAAGTGAGATTTCGAACCGACCGTCTTGCGATAGGTGGTGTACCCGACAGAGACGTTGTTGTGTGGCACGTGAATGATGCGCGCCAGACGGCTACTCTGCTTCTTTACGTCCGTGTTGACGATGGGTGAAAGCAGGACCTGCACATAAATCCTGAGGTCAAGTTAATGATGAATTTTTATGATTAGGAATGTCATAGTGAGCGAGAGAGAATTAGAGAGGGTGAGAGAGAGAGAGTGAGAGAGAGTAAGAGAGGGAAGAGGTAAATTATAGAGAGAAGTGAGAGAGTAAGAGACTGAAGAGACAAACAGAGATTAGAGAGAGAAGCAAGAAAGCCGTGTTCGAACTAAATGTTTTCATTTAACAATGTGCACTCGTACCACTTCGTGTCCAGCTTCAATGAGAACATCGGCCACCTTGCCGAGAAAGTTTGCATGGCTTGTCCCGAAGAGCGGATTGTAGCCAAGGAATTTTAATGCGTCTGCCGGTGAGAGTGCAAGGGCGAGAAGTAAGACAAAGAAGACGTCGTTTAGTCGTGCGCTCCTCATAAACCGACAAGGTGTCGACGAGTTGGGAAAGAGCATCGCCCTAAAGGTTGCCGTAAATGTTATCTAAATCTTCTTGGCCACCTCATTTTAAGCTGATGGTGAGCAGTTGTTCTAAGGATAAAAAAGAACGCCCCCCATCATGACAGTCGTCTTCGCCAAAGACGGCAATAATAGGAAGCAAGCATGTCAGAGAACAATTTGATAACAAGAACAAAGTACACCACATTAAAAAGTACCGATTGTGAGACGAGCAATGGGATCTTATTGGCCGAACGTCAATTTCCTGGCGGGATATCGGTGGGACAGAGAGAAAAAAAGTGGTCACAGAAGATGTTCCCGTCAGTGAAGTCTCCCTTCGTCAAGTGGAACTCGATCTCAATAGAACAAGTATCCCGCAAGCTGGGCACACTTATCAGTTCTGTTATCTATCCCAAACATACAATGACGTTCGCAGAGGAAGCGAATAACGACAGGCCACTCATAGCATCCGAAAATAATTCTTTGAAACGTAAAAAAAATTTCATTTTTAGATCGACCGACTTGTGGTCCATAACGCTTGGCGCTATCATTTCACTTTTCACCGCTGGCCAAATCACGCTCAACCTGTCGTCACTGTGGCCCTACTTAGCGAATTAGCTACGGTAGGTCAGAGCAGAACTCCTATTTCACATGCTCTCTCGAGCACCCAGCGACAGGCAATTTTATGAACGCGCACATTCAATCGGGTTCTCCAGCGCTACAGTAGAATTATTCGCCGGATGCGTCCTTTAATAGCCATGATTCAGTGCTTAATGATGACGGCTTTCATTGGGGCTGAATGGCCGTGGAGGTGCGTTATTAATTTAAAAAAATTAGTTAAACCTTCTCTTTTCTTCTCCTTTCTTTTCACCGCTGGCCAAATCACGCTCAACCTGTCGTCACTGTGGCCCTACTTAGCGAATTAGCTACGGTAGGTCAGAGCAGAACTCCTATTTCACATGCTCTCTCGAGCACCCAGCGACAGGCAATTTTATGAACGCGCGCATTCTCGTATCAAAGGTTTTGAGCACCTTCACCTGATGAAGGAGACAAATTCTTGATTAACTGTGACTTGAGAAATTTCGTTTGAGATCATCGCTGAATTGACTTGACGTGTTATATTTGTTCAGGAAAATTGAGTGAGATCTTTAGGAGATCACCCCGTTTAGGAGACCCGTGAGACTCTTTCGCGGACTTGCGCGCTTCGCTGATTGCGAGATTTCGTTCCATTACTTGTTTCCCTCCGTCTCATTCCTCGCAAGAGGTTAACTCTCCTTATTGTTAGTAACTTAACAACTTTACTTTATTTACGGTCAGGAAAGTGTATATTGAATTAACAGAATAAAATATGATGGAAATATGTAGACAAGTAGTATCTCTCTCTCAGTCCTTAAATTCTTTCGATGTGCACCATGTTCTCCATATCTGGAGAGAGAAAATCGTTCAACGTCTAACAATTTCTACCTGCCTTTACAGCTACACTATTTAACGGTATATATTGTACTGTCATCTTCCTGTCATCTTCCCATGACCATGAAAATGACGCATGCAAAATATGGGCATTTGTTATCGACGTCACAGTTAAGCGTTCTTTGTCTTCTTTGACGCTCGGCGAATCACTACTTATAAGGCCACTTTTTGTGCCGTGAAAAGCAGGAGCTCGGCGACGAGCAAAAAAGCCGCTGTTACGGCGGCAGCAATGTCGAGATTGTAGAGCAAGAACGTGGAGAGCAGGCGACCGGGCTGCGCGAGCTTGTCGAGGGGCCATGAGCTCAAAGTGATGCAAGACTCGCTCGCGCAACGAGTCTTCAGCATCGCGACAAGCAGCACGGCGCGGGAGGAGAAGCTGGAAATGAACGTATGTATGTATGTATGTGTAAAATCGGGGGAATATTACGGCTGCTTGATTCACGCAGCTCCTCAAGCAGCCCGGGCGTTGTCAAGGTGGACAGAGAATGAGAGATGGATTAAGCTGGAGTGTTGCACGTGTATTGCACATGCTCATTGCCAAAGAGAGAAATTTCTCTCTCTTTCTCTTTATCTCATCATTCACAGCAACTCAATGCGAATGTACTATCAACTTTCGCTGTAACAGAGGCGATTTCGGTTCGGTTACGCTTCGTCTGCCGCTTCTTTCTGTTCTCATAAGCCCATTCAAGGAACCTGTTCTTACTAAATTTATCATTCATAGTATCTCATTGCGAGTCTACTTCGAACATTTTATGACTTCGAACACATTTGCAATTTCATTTTCGTTACACATCGGCACCAAATTTGCCTCTTCTCTGTGCTCTCATACGTCTATTCAAGAGAATTCTTCTCTTACTAAATTTAATAACATTCAAAATTGCCCTACAGAATGACAACAAGCTTGCATATGATTTGAGAGAAAACTACTTCATTCTCAATGGAAATAATTTATTTATTAAAATCACCTTTGATGAGAGGAATGGATCGTTCGTGAAGCATACATGCCAAAATTTTGAACGATTTTCATCCTTTATATTCTAGGCAATAGTAACGGGAAACTCGCGGTTAGATAACTAGCTATGGTATGTCATTGCAACACAGCAATCTTACACGTCCTCTCGAGCGAGCGACAGACTTTATGAACGCACCCGGTCAAACTGATTCTCTAGTGATACTGTAGAATTAATCGCCAGATACATCTTTTAATATCTTACCATTAATAAAATACTAATTAGGCATGTGTAGATAGATACTAGACGAGACATCCAACCTCCATACTTACCATCTTGCGTTACTCGGTATACCCGATCGAGAAATTGTTGTGTGGCCCGTGAATGATACGCGCTAGACGGCTACTCTGCTTCTTGAGGTGTTAGGCGAAAGCATGACCTTCATATAAGGACCGAGATGCCGAGGTGTTCGGTTTACGAATGCAAAGTGAGAGAGAAAAAAACAGAGAAAGTAAGCGAGTTAGTGGCGGAGGGATGGAGAATGAATGTGCAAAAAGGCAGAGAAAGAGAAGGAGTGATATAGTATATAAAAGAGAAGATGAGACGGAAATAGTAAAAAGAGAAAGTCACAAGGAAATTATATTCACACGAAGAATTTTCATAGCAATGTGCACTCGTACCACTTCGTCTCCGGCTTCAACGAATTCATCGGTCAGCATGCCGAGAAAGTTTGCTCGACTTGACCCAAAGAGAGGGATATGGGCATGAATTTTTGTGCGTCTGCCGTGAGAGAGCAAGGGCGAGAAGTACGACAAGAAGAAGTCGTTTAGCCATGAGCTTCTCATAAACCGACAGTATCTCGACGAGTTGGGAAAGAGCATCTCATTTGAGGTTACTGTAAAATTCTATCTAAATAGTCTCTGCTGCTTCATTTTTCGCCCCAACCCCACTCCATCATGTAACTCGTCTTCAAGAAAGAGGGCAAAAAGCGTAGCAAGCATATCAGTCGAGAATTCGATCTGAATATCAATCACGATAGTTGTAGTCTAAATGGGATAAAGGACTCATTTATCTACACGCTTGGCGAACTTTCTCATCGCCGATTAGCAATTATCCAGTTATCGTTGCATTGAAATGGGCCCAGGGATCTTATTGCCGAACGCAAACTTCGTTGCGGATACGAGTGGGAGAGAGTGAGGTCGGGGAAGATGGTCACGCCAGCAAAGTGTACCATCGTCGAGCGGAACTCGTTATCACTTCTCAATAGAAAAAAAAAGTTGCCTTGGCAGGGCTCGCTCACTGATCAGTTCTGAAATATCGCAAATCTGCCATGACGTTCGAAGAGGAAACTAACAACGACAATGAAGAGAAAATGTCAGTCCTTCTCATAGCATATTAAGTAGTTTGATCTAGGCAATTTTTTTTTAATATAAAACAAATTTCATTTTCAGATCAACCGACTGGTGGTCCATAACGTTAGGCGCTATCATTTCACTTTTCACCGCTGGCCAAATCACGCTCTATCTCTCGTCCTTGTGGCCCTACTTGCGGGTGGTGCGTTTCCAAATTTTAATGAACCATACTATTTGAATTAATTAAATCGTTTTTTTTTACGAATATGAGTGCCATAGCTGCTCGACGATGACGCGAGCTCTACGATGTACTCGATTATCGTAGCGAGCAATCCGTTATTCGGTGCCATTTCATCACCTCTCTTTGGCCTCTGGGCCAACCGAATCAACAGCACGAAGCTGCCCGCCACGGCTGGCATCATATTCATGGTAAGCAAGATACACTTTATTGTATACGCTTCACCGGCAGGTTGCTCGGCCTCTTCGCGGCCTTCCTATCTTACTGTTCTTTCGATAGATTGGCATGGTTTAATAAAGCTGAAAAACGTTTCTTGCGAATAAAAATTTACAATTACGCAATTTCTACAGTTGGCTGGAAACATCATCTATCTTCTTCTGCCCTATCGTCTTGCTCATCCATATATCGTTATGCTGTTAGCGCGTGCTATCTCCGGAATCGGCACTGGTCGGCTTAATTTTGAACTTAAATAATTAATCGTGTTGAATAATCATAAAAGCCTAACACTAATATAATTAAAGTACAATTTCCATTTATCAGAAAGCGAAAAAATATTGAAACACTATTAAAGGTGTGATATCGGTGCTGCGTGCAAATTCGGTGACGTGCAGCTCGATGAAGGATCGCTCCCGTGCCGTTTCAATGAACAGTGCCGCATACACAATTGGACTCACGTGCGGGCCGGGTAATTATATATTTTGTGAGAATGGCTACGGATAATTGCGCTCCTATTTTACAGCCTTCCAACTCATATTCACTGCCCTGAGCTATCCGGGCATTCGCCTCGTGGGCGACTTCACTCTCAACATCTACAATGGGCCCGCGCTCGCCGGAATCTTCATAAATCTCATATCGCTGGTTTGGAGCAACATTTATTTATTATAACTGAAATAAAATTAAATAAAAACCACAAAACTTCTAGGTTTGACTAACGACAACTTCATATTGTTAAACATTGTATAATTAAACTTGTACAGTATCAAGAACAACTCGTCAGATTAGATTCTACTCTTCTCGGGATACAAGGACACGAACGTCAACGCGTATACGATTGACAAGGAAGTTAAAGGCGCGTTCTTAGAAGAGCTACATACTATATTCGTATTAATCATGAACGCTAATCATTATCTGCTGCTGCTGAAGTTTTTTTTTGTTTTTTTTTTGCAGATGATCATCGTCGATTCTTCGCTCTACCAAAGTTTGACAAAGCGGCGGCGGGACTAATCATCTGCACCCGTTTCGTAGTAACGTACATTTACACGAGTCTTGAGTCGTTAGTTAAAATCTCAACATAAAGAAAATTCCTGATTTTTTTTAGAATTGGTACGCTCTACATGATGACTATGTTCAATTGGGGCAAAGAAACGGCCATCTTTTGGCTCTCCTTCATGTACATGGCAACGTGGATTATCGAGTTTTGCCTGCACGTTCTCAACACCGTCTTTAATGTCGGCTCAAAGTAACGAGGAAAACTTTTATTTCTCAATTCAATCGCGTAAGTTTTGTTTCAAAATAATAATTTAAGTTTAAATCAACGCAATCTCTGTATCATCGGACTTTCGTTAGTGACGTTGTTCCATCTTCTAACGTTTCCGTGGTGGGGTCTTCCTGGTCAAATCGTCATCGAGCCTAACGTTGCAGCAGGTATGAACGTATGGTTATTTCGTGGCACTGCATATTTTAGTGCAATTGGTTCTTCCTCTAAGAACATCCCTAATTTCTGCAGCTCCAAACGGAACAGAGATAACCGGATGTAGCCGTCACTACGACTGGTGCAAAACGGTTTCTACTATCTTTCTTTGATCAAGTGTTAAAAGTTGATCAAAGTTGCTAGAGTTTAGAAGTTAAGGATACTAAATATAGAATAATTGAATGCCCAGCCACTTTGAGGTGCCTCCGGTTAGCAGCGTTCTGTTCATCGCCAGCTACGTCGGCTGCATCAGCATAGCTCTCACGCTAACGACCATTTCAAACGGAACGCTCTTCTCTATCATCATTGGACCGCGCAATCAGGTATCAGCGACTATTTGTTTGTGCTATGTTTGTTTTTTTTTAAAATCAGATATGTAATCATGTTTGAGGCGCAGATAAAAAGAGATAATGTCTTAGGGAACCATGCAAGGCTATATTGTCGTCGCCTCAAATCTTTCGAGGTTGAGCGGGCTTATTATCGTGTTCGTTTTTATTCTTTTCATTATTCTTCCAAATTTGCGAAAAGTAATTATCGTGGCATATTTTTCGTCATAATAATTTTTCCTAGTACACCGCTCAGTGGCCTTAATATAATATTAGTTGATGTTTTGTCCTTGCAGACCGCTCTTCGTCAACTTTGGCCCCCGACCGACATGGCTCGTCGGCATTTCTGTGCTTGCGTCGTGCATCATCGGCTGGATTCTTCTCTACCGTCGCCTCGTGCCACTCAAACTGCCCTCTGAACGCGCCGTTGGCGATGTCTATATGACAAAATTCGGCAAGGTCTACAAGTTTTGAGGGAGAACGCCACCATTGCATGGCATATGTTGGAGTCACATGAATAAGTTGGGTGTTTTTTTCTAAGTACTAGGGATCCCAACGATGAGAACATCCAAATTTTGGAGAAAAGAAAAAAAACTATCTGTAGTAAAAACAATGCTCATGATAATTTGGAGTTGCTTAATTGTCCATGTATTTACTCATTTATTTGTGTTCTAAATAATGCTAGATTCGTCGTACCTTTATGTTCCTTTGTCACTATAAATGGGTTTTTTTTCCTTTGTCACTATAAATGGGTTTCGAAGCAAGAATATAGACGAAGATAACATTCTGCTCTCTTTGCGCCATTTCCGGTCATCAATGGAACCTGTTCGTCTCAACATAAAAAAATTGTGATAGTCGGGTTCATTGATTCGTTCTGCTATTATTGCGAAGCTGCAATGACATTAGCAGAGGAAACTAGCAAAGACAATGAAGAAAAAAGGTCAGCCCTATTCTTACCATCCGTAAATATTAATTGTAAGATCGAGGTGATTCTTTGAAATGTATACAGTCATCTTCAGATGGACAGACTAGTCATCCAAAATGCTTGGCCCGCTATGTTCTCTTTTCTCCGCTTGCCAGATCACGCTTTACCTCTCGTCCTGTGGTCCTATTTGCGGGTGGTACGTTTCCAAATTACAATCGCATGCAATTAAAATAGATTTGAATGAACCATATAAACCGTATAGACGCCATTAAATAAACAGTATTAGTTGGACTAATCATTATTTTCTACAAATATGAGTGCCATAGCAGCTCAACGATGACGCGAGCTCTACGATGTGGTCGATTATCAAAGCGAGGATCCCTTATTCGGTGTATATCTAGGTAATGCTAAGCCAATTACTGCAAGCTATCACGAACACAATTAAAGCCGGCCTGACATCGGTGTTGCTGGCAAAGATGTTGTTCCATCTTCTAACGATTCGTGATGGGGTTTTCCTGGTTAAATCGTCATCGAGCCCAACGTTGCAGCATGTATCTACTGTGCACTTAATTCCCTCTCTGTTAACTTCTTCTTCATTGGCAGCACCCAACGCAATAGAAATATCCTGATGCAATCGCGACTACGACTGGTTCAAAACGGTTTCTCCCTTTCTTTGCTGTTGTTGTACTTGGTCAACTCTTTAAACTGTCCCAATAGTATATTTGAAATTTATGTGTTTAAGGGAGGGAGATCATCGAAAAGGAGAAATTTTACATTATCGCGACCCTTCTCACTCTCATACGCACGTTTCGTGCGTCAAAAGTGCTCCATTCTATTGAAGCCAAATTGGCGTAGTGATCAAAATAGCTGACAATGATATAACTCCTTGAAAAGTAGACGGTGGAAGATGAACAGAATCAAGGAAAGGAGAGAAGGAGAAGGGAAAACGTTCAATAGATTACCACCTTAAGAGGAAGGTAGAAGGGGAGATAGAAGAAGTCGCTCGTGAAGAGATGAAGAAGAAGGAGGGAGGAGAGAGGGGACAAGAGCAGGCCTGGCTCATTGTCAGCACTGCACACAATGTAGACAATGTATGGGGGGAGGCGGGGCTTCGACAGTGACAGTGAACAAAAAGACGCGGGAGGCCTCGCGCGCGCTTTTTTCAGCAGTGCTGATTGTGTGCCAGGCCTGCTCTTGTCCCCTCCTCTTAGCTGCAGAGGAGTGGGAAAAAATCAAAAAAATATAATAATGCTAATAATGCCTTCGGGAAGATGCAAGGTTATGTCGTCCTCGCCAGCAATCTCTCGAGGTTCAGCGGGCTTCAACTCGTGTTGGTGTTATTCACTAACTTTTCTTCTAATCTTTTTGTACCGATAATAATATCGCGTTTATTGAGTACATTACTTTATTTATTTCGTAATATACCCAATTCGATCAACTTATATTAATCATCGTTTAGTATTTAATTTTTTTCTTGAAGTCCGCTTATTGTCAACTTTGCCCCTCCCCATATGGCTCGTCTGTATTTCGGTGATCGCGTCTAGCATCATCGCCTGGATCCTTGTCTACTGCCGTCTCGTCCCACTCACAACTGCCTTCAGAACGCTCCGCAAGCGATGCCTATATGACAAAATTCGGCAAGGTCTACAATTTTTGACGGAGAACGAATTTACCAAGCCATCTTTGTATGGCAAGGTTTATAAGTTCTAAAGAGGAGAAGTTCCGTGCAGCTTTCCTGGAAAATGCATATATTACATACATACATAAGTCGCTCATAGGATCAAATTTTATCCATTAATTACAGAACAAGCACTGACCGTGAGAATGGCGCATAAACATACATATATACATTTGACAGAAATAGTCGATCATACAGCTACGCCTTCTTTCTCTTCTTTAACTCTAGACAAAGCACCGCTCTTGCGATCAGTTTTCGTATCGTGAAAATGATGGCGGCGACAACGAGCAGAATGGCAGCGATGGCGGCAGCAGCAATGTCGAGATCGTAGAGTACGAACGTGGAGAGCAGGCGGCCGGGCTGAGCGAGCTCGTCTAGTGGCCCGAAGCGAGCCATGAACTCAAAGTGCCGTACGAGTCGCTCGCGCACCGGCTGCGGCTGCGTCTTGAGCTTTGCGGCAAGCCGGGCCGAGCGGGAGGAGAAGCTTAAAATTCAGTGGTTTAAAAATGCAAATATTACTCAAAACAATGTCATAATGAAAGAAAGCTGACAGAAATCAATCAAAGACATAGGTAGATCATAATTTTTTTCGTCTTATTGCTTTGCATAATTTCTAAACAAAAGAACAAGGAGAAGAAGAGAAGAAAAACTCTACCGTCCATCCTCAAGCATATCTCTGACTGCTTCGATCAGTGGCTCGGGCGTCGCGAGTTGCGTCTTCGGAAAGATGCGCGCGACGCCGGCGCGACGGAGCTGAGAGATTTGCGTAGCAGTAAAAACTCACCAGAAACTTTGTCAACGTTACAGGGTAGCGCCTAATGAAATGAGGAAATTGCTTCACCATCGCCGCGTTGCGCATCTGGTCGAAGGCGATTGGAACGGCAAGCAGTGGCACACCACCGTAGAGCGACTCCATCACGGACTGCATGCCACAGTGCGACACAAACAACGAGATGCGGCCAGAGGCTGCAAGGCTAATTAACTGAGGTAACAGGAATCTTTCATTCATTTCTTTTCTCTTGAAAGTGCCTTTAATGCAAAAGTAATGTGCAAATTCGAAAGAAATTCTTGTTGTACATATGTACATATATACTTCTGTCGGGGATAATGCAATAAATAAAGTTGGAGGAGGGAGCGAATAAATGGGCGAACCGAGCAGTGCTTCTTGCGGCCACCATCTTGATGTGTGCAGATTCGAGCAACCAGCCGCGATCTCGTCTTCCGGTCGTTCGTACTTCCAGAGAAACGTGACGTTTGGCATCGCGAGCGCGAGACTTCTTATGGACTCCTTCAAATACATATATGAAGATAGTATGTATGACAAATGGTGGATATGCACGAGGTATTTACAAACTGTCCTCTTCGACAACATCTATGTATTCATACATAGTTGGAATCGCATAACTTTTGTTACCTGTGTTGTTGAAAAAAATTATTGGAATGAAGGTGTGCCTAAGATTGGGCTTTCTGCCTATTTACATGCATACATTGACATGGTAAGATACAGACATTAGTAACCTTGAAGGAAGCCGGCATGTTCATCGACAACATTAACGAGCCAAACGATATGAAAACATTCGCCGTACGTCGAAATAGAAGCTCATCGAGTTCCTGGTAAGAAAGGAGAAGGAAATTAAGTAAATAATGCGATTTTAAATTTTTGTCTTTGTTGTTGTTGTTTACTTGATGGGGAACATATATTTTCCTTTTTATTCTTCAAGTTACCAAGCCGACTGTCTGATTCGGATGCGGCTCGACAGCGACGCCGGCCATCCAGACAATCTTCGTGACGCTCGGACGCGGAAAGTCGACGAGAGGCTCGTTGTTGACGAAGAAGAAGGTCGCGTTCGCTACGAGATCCTTGAATCGATATGATGTTTATTGAAAACAAATGAGATGGATAGAAACCTTTACTTAGTTTTTATGTTTGTTATGTACATACACATACATAGGTAGTGATTTTCTACGTGTATTTTGTACAATTAACATTTGGATCTTGACTCTGTGAGTCAAGCTATAACATTTTAATTTGTTATTGCCACTGTGCCACGTGTACAAACTTGACAATCTGTCCCTCTCTCGGATGGACACAACAAATTATGTTATTTTAAAGTGGCATACCAAGAGCGGCGGCACTCGATCCGCAAGTCCGGCACGCTCGAGCGCCTGGCGGCCATCCTCAGCGATATGATGTTGAATGGATGCGACTGCGTAGACGGTCAGCAGATTCCGGATGCGTTCAGTGAATGAGAACACGCCGTCAATCGCGGAGAGGGAGGCTAGAGAGAGGGAGAGAGAGAGAGGATAAAGAGAAAAAGAGAGGGGGAAGCTTGAATGAGAGTGAGAGACGAAGCAAGAGGTAGATTGAGAAGGAGTCGTAGGAGAGAAAGTGAAAAGGAGACTAGTGGGTGAGATTTCTTTAGAATCTATGACTACCACTAGAGTACTAGGCTGAAGCAAGAAATGTAATTTGCGAAAATGTCCTCACCAGGAACATAGCTCGGATACGAAGGCGCGCCGGTTGCGGCATAGAAGCCATCGAGTCCAGGAAACGTGTATGTCACGGCATAATTGCGCACGCCGATAAGGTGGAAGATGGCTTGAAAGAGACGCTGTTTACTTCGTCATTTTTTTTTACATTCGCGAACCACTTTTCATGATTTGTTTACAATAATCAGAATTTGTCACTTATTTAGAGCCTAGTTGATATACATTATGTCTATAATATATAAAGGTCATGTATCTGCAAATAGTATTTGTTTCCTTTCGTTGGCACAAAGAGATTTCGTGACTTTAACTTTCCTCTGCCGTCTAGACAAAACGAAGTACTCACCAAAGCCGCAGAGATCGAATGTTTCGCTGAACGCAGCATCGAAACGCTCTTGGCGCAATTGTTCGAGCAGACCGGGCGTGGTCAAGGTGGCTAGAGAACGAGGGATCGATTAAGATGGAATGATGTATGGCTCTCATTTGCAAAGATAGACATTTCTTTTCTAACAATCTCATCATTTAGAGCAACTCAAAGCGAGTGTACTCCCAATTTTTTTTTCTGAAAGTGATACGATTACATTTGTGCAACCGCTCTGGCCACTTCTCTTATTGTTAGCTTATCATTTCAAGCAATTTTCTTTTACAAAATTAAAAAAAAAACTTTTGCCTTACAGATTAACTACAGGCTAGCTCCTTTGATTTAGTGAAGAAAAAAGGGAAAAAGCTACATTCATTTAGAGATGAAATTTACCATTTACTGAATATAGAACGTGAAATTCGGAGACTTTGTTAAGAATAGCTTGTTAAGAACTGACTGTCACATTGGCTGGAAAGATAGAAGCTGATTGCGTGGAAGGACTGAAACATGCTATCCTTTTTTTTATTTATTTTAATGAATCGAAACTTTTCTTTTTGAAAAATATGTCTTCGGAATGATAATGTCGAGTAATTGCAAAAAAATTCATTAAATTAATTTCTCATAACTAATTAATAATTTACCTTTGATGCTGCGAATGGATCGTAAGTGTCGCTCGTCCAGTGATCCGCTCCGATCACCTTAATAAAGCTAAAAATATTAACGGTATTTTCAAAATATCTCGAAAAATATTCCAGATATAGAATATTCAATTTGTGAAATTTATTATTCAAATTGAATAGTTTCAAACGGCTGATTCAATAAATTGGTCAGAGACAATGTATTGTGAGAATTTTTCAACAGAAACAAATAGCAAAAATAAAATTAAAAAACTATCTTTTTTGAACAAAATATCCGTGCGAAATGTCTTGAAGAACTTTTTCGTAAATTTATAAAATTATAATTTGTCTTTTGATTCTTTAGATATTAATCATGAGTGCTACTAATCAGGCAAGTGGGTCGATAGATTGAGAAAAAGAGACGAGGCATCAAAACGAGACCTTCTTGCGGTACACTGTGTATCCGACCGAGACATTGTTGTGTGGAACGTGAATGATACGCGCGAGGCGGCAGCTCTGATTGTTTAGGTCCGTGTTGATGATGGGCGTAAGTAAGACCTGTACATAAAGGCTGAGGTTGTCAGGTGCAAGGGTTTGAAAATCACAGCGAGCGAGAGAGAACAAGAGCGAGTGAGAAGAAGAGCGAGAGAGAGAGTAAGAACGGGGAAGAGAGAGAGAGAGATAAATAGAGATAAGAGAGAGAGAGTTAGAGTGGAAAGAGAGAGAGACGGAGAGAGAAAAGGAAGATAAAAGAATGTATGAGAAAGAGGGAGAGGGAGAAGTTGAAGAAAATATGGTACCACTTCGTGTCCAGCTTCAACGAGTATGTCGGCAACCTTGCCGAGAAATTTTGCATGGCTCGTCGCGAAGAGCGGATTGTAGCCAAGGAATTTTAGTGCGACTGCGGGTGAGAAGGCGAATGCGAGAATTACGAAAAAGAAGAAGACGAAATGGGTTGGCCGTCCGCTCGTCATAAATCGACAATGTCTGTATTTATCTTCTCGGCAACTTCATCGCATGCTGAGTGAGCAAATAGAAGAAAAAACATGAGACACCGCCCACATCATGAAACTCGTCTTCGTCGAAAATAGCAACAATCGGAAATAGCAAAAACAAAATCAGCGAATAATTCGATGAAACATTTAAGTGCATTAATCACAGACGTTCCAGTGTAAATGGGAAGGAAATGGAGGAAAGTTAGGTGCATCATGTTAACATTTCATGTTCACTCGCCAGTTGACATCAGCAGTGCTCTTGTTAAGGTCATTGGTTGAGCAGCCATATTTACACATAAATATTTTATCAGCGCGGCTCTTAGTCGGCAATATTTGTGTCAACATACATGCTACAAATTTTTTTTGCAAACGTGGCATTCCCGTAACGCACAACTGATTTTGCTTTCCTTTCATGTTGCTCATGAGTTAATCAGTAAGAGAAAGAGAATGTCCCCTTCTATCCCTCGATCACTCACTCACTGTTCATGTCCCTCGATCTCTCTCTATCTCAATCTCTCTCCATCTCTATCTCTCTAACTCTCTCTCAGTCTCTCTCACTCTCTCTCTCTCTTTAGTCTAGACATCCATCATGATTTCTGTTGGCACACGTGTTTTCTTACTTTCTGCTCTATTGAGCAAGTGTAAACATAGGTTTCGCCCAGCTGCTGAAGTAGCGATGAATTAGTAACAAAACAACAGCTTAAGCAATGAGACTTATTTATTTAAATATACATATACTCTTGAAACCTCTTATCTGCATAATGAAGTTGACTAGAAATTCGTCAATTTTTAAACTGGAGTATTATAATTACATAGAAGTTGTTGATGTTAGGAGATTATAGAGTTCTAGTCAATAGATGACAGAGTAAAGGATGAAAATGGGCATGAAGTATGTACTCTAACCTGAATGTTGAATGTCCGTTGATTCCACTTTCTTACTATCTACCATCATAACCTCAGCTGTTGCGAGGTCTTTACTGATTGCGAGCGAGTGTGGTTTATTTGTATACACAATACATGTATCTATACACATATATGCGTGTTTCACTTTCACATCAAAGCAGAATGATGTATTTAGCCAATTGTTAAGGTTTAAAATCAGTATAACAAGTAAAAAAAGCCAAAATGTGAAAAAATATTCCCCCTATCAGACCATCTATGTACATATGTATGTAATAATCAACTTCGAATGATACTGTAATACACACAAATAAAGTTTCTAAAGTCTTTCATTTACATTGTATAATCTTTTGTACACATTGAAGGAATAGTCGGGAAACTCTCTCTTTCTTTTTATATATCTCATAATTCAATATGGAAGTGTCAGAGGAATGAAAGTAATCACATTTGAAAATTGCCTCTCAAACAAGGAATCATCCAATACGGAAAAGATCCAGGGCACTACTGTAAGCGCGCTAAATTCAAAACATGTGCACTTATTTGCACTATTTACCAAGTAAGATTTCAGATTTAAATGACTTTCTATTCATGATAAACAATAAGATCTGTGTTTAACAACATCTCGCTGTAAATAAGAATGACTTAGTGAACAACTAATCTTTTAAAAAAATGTGAAAGGTTGTAAAAAAAAAAAGCTCACGCTTTAACGATAAATGTTCGACTTGTTGAGAATGCAGACAATAAGGTATGCAGCAGTTATCATATATATCCATTGACAAATGTAATTATCATGCCATATCTTACGCCTGTTCAAAATATTCTCCACTCCTGCATATTCATATTCCTTTGTTACGTTGAAATCTGCTTTCGCTTTATACAATAATATTCGTCATGAATGAGAGAAGGGAACACGCTAGTTTCTTTAATATAAACAACACACTTGCTAAACAATAAGATTTAATTAATTTTATTTAATTTTTTTAAATTTAATCTTTTTTTTTCAAATAACTGTTTCGTTATGACAAGGAGTCGGTAGCTTCTCTCGGTTAGCGATGGACGAAGTCGAACAGCATATCAAGAGGGAATTCACGCGGATGGAATGGTATGCCTTATGTTCGAGCAGAACTTTAAGCTCTTAGTTGTTGCATAACGCAGTATTTTCCAAGTATAAGAAATTAGTAGTTTGAAAACCTTACAGAATATTCTGTACGTTTTTGTCTGTGAATGTCGTAGTATGCAAAGATAGTAAAGAATATTCTCGCCTCATTTTCAAGTTCATTCCTCGAAGAGTGGTCTGGCCCACTCGGCGCTCTGCCGGCGCCCTTCGCCTTCGAGGCCATCGTGCGGCTTCTCTGGCGCATCTCGCCATCGCTCAAGGATGCCATCACGACGTACAAGCTGCCGCCGTCGTCTACGGCCAAGTTCCGCGCGGCTACCGCCGTCACGGAAGCTGTCAAGGTTCTTGTCTTCTCTCTCACTATAAAGTACATGGATATTAATCCATTTGATCGCGCTATCTTTTAGCATTCTTGAATTTGATTTAAAAATTTTTTTTATAATCAGTCCTTTTCCTTTTTTTAAATTATTTATCAGAAATCCTTCTTACCTGACGATGAGGAGATCATGAATACTATGTCGTAGTAATATAAACTTGTTCACTCATATTCCATACCCAAGCACAAGCGCGACATGTACATTCATTTCGATACTGTATAGCTGTGGATCGCGGTACACTGTTGTGGTGGTTCTTTGGACGTAGACGATGCCCATTTGCAGAAGGTTGGCGTCCGTGCTGAGCTCGGCTTCCAGACGCTGCTGTACGGCGGCGGCAAGGAACTGGCGTCCATCTTCATCGAGCTCATTCGTCTGGCGGCCGAGAACGACGCGAACAGCGAGGAGTCCGATGAGGATTTGCTTAGTATGCTTCTTCTTTTTTGAAAATAGTTTCCTTAAAAAATTACTTTTTTGTACTTATTTCTTCTCACAATTTCATCCATCTTCACCTTCAATATATCAGATGTCTAAGCTAACATGCAAATCAATATTTCTCATTCGTTCTCAAGGCCCTCGCGATGACGTCATCCGGCGGGCGCGCGCCATCGCCGCTTCGGACACGCTGTGGGTGCCCGAGTTCTGTCGTGTGCTCAAGCTGCAACACGATGGGCGCTACTGGTGTCCGGGCGAGGTAAGCTAATTGACCCCATAATATGATGCAATCTTTTTAATCATGTTAATTTATAGTACATATCATGTGCATTAGGTTTTATATTCTTCATATGTACATACATTATGTACATAAGTACATACAATTACACGTGTTGCTTAGTTTATATGAAGTAGATAAGATGTTTGCATTAGTTCGTTCTAAAGCTACTAATGCTGGACTTCTTCAAATTGTCAGGACGAGCCTGAGCTCTATCCACTCGGTCGCGCGCCTTCATCAATTCCGTGGTCGTCATCTTCTACACAGGACAGCCGCACCCTTCTAGCTGCTCTTCTCGCGCGCTCCTCCCTCCCGGGCACCTCTGCGCCCGCGCCGCTTCCTGTGCCCACGCCTGTCACAACTGCTGATGCTGCTGCGGCTGCTGGCAAGCCAAGAATCGCCGCGAAACCACAGCTTCCACCCAAGCCAAGGTACGGTTGTTCAGAATTACGGTATACTCAGGTAATATATTACTGTTACTCGATAATACTGTATATAAATTATGCTTGATCGATGACGTCATGTACATAAAAAAATTCCTTGACAGTTCAAAGCCACCGCTCGCGCCGAAGCCATCGCGGCCTGGCGCGACGAAAGAGAGCGAAGAGAAGGCGCAGCTAAACAAGAAGCGCGAACAGCTCGAAGATGTCATCTCAGCACTTCGACAGAAGCGAACCGCATTAGCAGATGTGCGTTTTATCGCTTTCTTTTTTCGATGAACAGAGTTGGTCGAAGAGTGAAATCATACTTTTTTTATGTATATACTTTGTGTACGATCAGAAAAGTTTTAGAGAATTAATTATAAACGTGAAGTTACAGTAAGCAGCTCTACAATGAAAGCACTATTCCTAATTTAAAAAAAAATGAAAAAGGAAAGAATATGATGGGCCTCCATTCGGTATATGTAGATGAAAAAAATCTTGAAAAATGCTTGAAGTTTCTTGTTTGTTTGTGTGTTGATATCAGCTATGTTTTTTTTTCAGCTGAAATTCCGGCAAGAATTGCTGGCGAACCGCGAGGACGCCCTCTCGCAGCAGCTGGCCGAGTATGATGAGCGACTCATGCACATCTATGAAGATCCAGAGAAGGCGCGCGTCAAACTTGAGGTTTTCTTCATTTTGTATGTATTATTTGATTGTTTATTATTTGTTTTTCTTCTCTATTCTCTATTTTCAAATACACATTCTGCACCCACAAATAAATGGCAGCGAAAGCTGTGTCGCATAAAAATTAGCGTACCCTCACACAAGGCGTGGAATGACAGCTAATTAATTGAATAGGCTAATTACTTAATTAAGTGAAGTTTGTCCCTTTGCAATCGTCATTTACACTCACAGAAGTTCCTGGAGGAGCGAGACGCACGAGTGGCTTCGATGGAGCAGAAGTGGGAGGTGGCCAAGGAGGCGAAGCTCGCCGAGCTCAGCAAGCTCAAGCAGTCCGCTGCTCATATGGTAAGGCATTTAATTTTTTTTTTAATAATTTATTCCTGAAGCCTAGTTTTCTTGCTATACGTTCTTTTTGTCGATAAAGACAGCTCAAACCGAGAAAGTGTGTTCAGATTTAGGTCTTTTTTATTTATTTTTATTTTTTATTTGTTACTACAAGACTTTGCTCTCGATTCCCGATTGTGAGTCATCCCGTTTGAAGGCATCAGCAGCATCTGCACAAGAGGAACAAAGAGCAGCCGAGGAGAAGATCGCATATCTGAATGAGGAGTCCGAGTCGTTGAGAGCGCTAGAAATAAAGCTGGTTCGATTTCGTCATCTCATTTTTTTTCTGACATGTATGATAATACATAAAATATGCATGGCTTTGTTGCTATTGTATTGAAAAGTAAGCTTCTTCAGAGAAGGTTTTTTTGCACAAAAAGTTTGCAGGATGTTTTGCATAAGAATAATGATAATGATGTGGATTGTTGTTCAACTCCTATTTAGGATATAATTATGTAATCGTGTAAAAAAAAAATGAAATGTACTTCGGTAAGGTGAACAAAACTGTTGCTTCTGAAGGCGCGTCGCCTGGAGAAGATGAGTGGCGACCGTATTAATCGGCATCAGTACGTCAAGCGCATCTTCGACATCACGGCGAGTCTGCGGAAGCAGCGGCAAGAGGCGTCCAAGGTTAGGGAAACTTCCTTCCTTCAAAGGCACTCAACTGTAATCTACATATGTATTTGAATTTGACACTCAACTGTAATCTACATATGTATTTGAATTTGACACTCAACTGTAAACTACATATGTATTTGAATTTTCTTTTTTATCGTAGTCGAGTCTCTCAAAACCGCATGCTCTCTTGCCCTTGTGTCAGGCAATAAGCTCGAGTTTTGGCTCCTTTAATGCCATTTCTAAGCTGCTTCAAATATCCGTTACTTCTGCGTCCAAAATGACGGTCCTGACTTGAGGTGTGGAAGGAGACGGATGTCATCCTGAAAGACATCAAATGGGACGGACAGAGTGTCAATCGCACCTTTGACATCCTCGAAGAGACCTTCTACAGGGTTTGTGCTCCGCGGCTTTTATTTGTTTACTGCAGTACGATTGCACTGCTGTTCGGGATTATAACACTACAGTATCATTATACAGTGCATGTTACACTAGTATGTTTTTTTTGTTTAAAATTTAGTTCAGCGTCGACGAATATTATTAGCTCAATATGCTCTTGCTCTTTAGAAGACGGAGCACTCGCCAAAGGACGAGCGTCTCTACAAGAACTTTGTCCGCCTGCACAGTCAATGCCAGCTGCTCATCAAGACGGTCGAGAGCATCGGGCAGAAGAAGACCAAGTGCGAGCTGCTCGAGGATAAGGTACATAAATGTGTTTGAAGTACATATGTATTACATCCAAAAGACGCGGCGCATTTTGGAAGTGGAATGATATCGCTCAATTATTCAGTTTTTTTAAAATATATATTTTTGAAATGGTGCATAGGATAATATAAAATAGAAGTTATAATAATAACGTGCATTGATTCCTACTTAATCTATGTGCGTTGAAATTCTTCTTTTCCAGTACGAAGCCTTGTACAAGGAGCGCATCGATCGCCAGATCGAGAGCGTCGTCGTCGACTTGTATGAGATGCACGCCGAGTACGAAGACATGGCCGAGACACTGCGCGCCAATGGGATTGAGCCGCCGCCACGGCGAGAGTAGAAATTTTTTTCTATGGGCATTATACTTATACTGTTTTAAATAAACCATAGACTAATCTTAGTATGATTAGTACTGCAATAATAATACTAAATAATACTATTTGGTAACGCAATAATAATAATAACACTAAATAGTACTAAATTATATAATAATATTATTGTTGTTACGGCACTTATAAAATACCTACGTATATCAAATTAATATAATGCCAAATTCGGTCTAGCACACACTCACACACATTCATACATCATTTTCTCTGTGGTGCTTCGTTCTATGCTTATATTTGTCGTCAGAGATAGTACATTTAGCCCAATGAGTCATATATCATTATTTCGACTCACTAATTATGCATATGTACCTATTTGTTAATTATGCTCACACGGCTGATTTGCTACCACGAGCCCGGTTTCCATTGTGATTGATCAGAGATGAACTGTGAACAATTCCGAATGTTTATTTAACTGCATAAATATTCTCCGAGGTAAAAAAATAAGTTAATAAAGCTAATGCATCATTATTAAAGCGAGCTTTGTATACTTAGTAGACTGATTAAGCTTGACAAACTCCCAGAGATGAACAGATCTCATAAATCGTAATCGAATTCCAGTAAGGCACACGAACGCCAGGTGATTGAGTATATGATCAAGTGAATTTTCTGCTCGAGAAAATGTTCCGAAAACGAATAACGTCCAAGCCATGAGCAGTGAAGATATATATACAGTTATCGAAGGCACATAAAAGAAGAAAATTAAGCACATCGTGGATGAAAGGCACTGAAACTATCATACAAGCATGAGGTTTATTATTTTTAATAGCGTTAAGTATTATTGAATAGCATAGCAGCTCATGTGATGAGCAAAGAATCGGGAAGCGGTTGACAAGAAATCGGCTTGATTAGAGCTTTTAACAACACAAATGAGTTCGCAGCATTCTTGATTCGTCAAAAAAGTCAGATCGATGTGTTGGAAATAAATTTTGCCTCCTCCTCCTCTATTACGAGAGATGTGTGCGATAAGAAGGAAAAGTCAAAATGTATCGATTCTAATTCTAAAGCTATGAATAAGTACAACAGACGCTATGGCAACAGCGTAAGAATGCGAAAAAAAGATATAACAAGAGAAGAACAGTGAATTATTCAATAAAATAGAAAATGCAACGGTTCGAAGTATGGGGGGAGTCTCATCGGAAAGATATAGGATAGAGATAGAGGGAGATTGAAAGAGAGAGCGGGAGAGGAAAAGAGATCAGTTGGAAAAAGCGAAGGAAAAGACAGAGAAATGAAGGCGAGGGAATACCAAGACATGCGAGAGTATGCAATGTTCTCTCGTTATAGGCATTAGGGATCCCTCGCCTCACGCACCCTCACGTGCACGTATGTACATACATATTGTGTATTTATGTATGTATGTACATAGATACATGGGTGCAATCTAGACATTCTGCTGCTCAGACCTCGTCGCTGCTTCCCTCGCCTCTCAAACTCTCATCTCTTCACCGTAGATGACTGCTTCTTGTTCGACAAGTAATTCGTGGCGGCGATCGCTGTAGGAAGTGGCGCAGCCGCAGAGTAACTGGTAAAGGATATCGATTGAATATCAGTGTAACAATATGATAAATAATATGTATATGAATATAATAAAATATTCATATACATATTATTTATATCATATTATTACACTGATACACTGATATATGTAACTGCAGGAATTGCTTGCTCTTATGAATTTTTTCTCGTAGTATTTTTTTGCCAATATTCTATTTACATTTGCTTAATTAGTTTAAAGTCAAGAAAATGAAGAAAATAAAAAAAAGCAAAAAAAAATCGAACGCCAATGATGATAAAGACGGGAATGGCAATGATGAGGAGGCGAGTCATGGCGTCGCCCGAGTTGTTGCTGCCTCCTGCCATCGCCACGTTGCTGTTCTCCTCCTCGCCGTAGACGTAATCATTCACCAAGCGATCCGAGAAAACGGAGCGATTCATCCGGATCGAAGTAGAGGTCTTAAGGCATTTTTTTTTTGAAATCATAACTATGAAATCAAATTTAAAAAAAGAAACATATGTGAATATATACATACATAACACATAATCACAAATATTTAAACTGTTGGGTGGTGGGAACAAGGTAAGACGCGGCTGTTACAATCCCAGCAATTTCTAATATTGCTTGTATACACATTCAGCGAGAAACGAATTCGCTGCTATCCAATCTCTTCCAAGGAAGCGGCAAAAAATGAGGGGGACACAGAGAGAGGGAGAGAGCGAGAGAGAGAGAGAGAGGCTGAGAGAAGAGAGAGAGAGAGAGAAGATAAAGAGAGAGGAGAGAGAGAGGAGATGGGAGAGGATGACTCACTCGAAAGAAAGCAATAATAACAGCGTCCGTGGAAGCGTGATTCTTTTGCATGCATAAAAAATGAGAAAGAAGACAGATACGTCAATGTACACATGTATTGTACTATTATTCAAGACAAACAGTTCTGAGAATTATTAATCAACATATGACATCTATGCAAAATTTATGTACATACCGTATTTTCTCTATTAGTGCCCCCGGGGGTACTATTTTTCAATACCCCTGCGAGAGGGGGGCACTATTAGAGGGGGATTCTATTAGAGGGAGGGGTACTATTTTTCAATGTGATTGACTAAAAGTTTGATAACAACATTTTATTCTCAAAAACGAAGCATTATAGCTCTACTTCAACGGAATAATCACTGGAATATCAGTTTTATAATAGATTTTGAATGAATTTGCAATCAGTTCATTGGTAAGAGCATCCCATACCTCAAGCATAGATTCCAGAAACGTGTCATTTAGACAATTAGGGGGGGACACTATTGGAAGGTGGGGGGGGGGGGGGTTCTTTTAAAGGGACGCTACTATTTTTCAATACCCTTGCGAGAGGGGCACTATTAGAGGGGGGGGGGGTTCTAGAGTGAGGGGCACTAATAGAGAAAATACGGTATATAGGTTCTTCACACAATTTGTTATTTTTTTCAAAAAATAAAAATTAATAAAAAAGAATTTTTTTTTCAAAAAAATAAAAGAAATAAAAAAAGAACCTTCTTGGTGCGGCGGCGCGCTGCTTGCTGCTGCTGCATTCTTATCCTCTTCTCAACGCATTCATCACTGAGATCGAAGCCGCCGTCCGGGCTGCGCTGCTTGCACGGGTCGATGGTCATCGCCTCGGCTGCCGCCGTATGCGACCTCGCCGAGATGGCTATCGGCGGCGCTCGTTCGGTCGCTGTCGCATTCAGCTCCACGTTTCTCGCCTCTTCTTGCGCCGCCGTCATTATCGATCTCTTCAAAGAGACAAAAAACTTATATATATATATTTTTTTTCTTTTTTTTCTAATTCATCTTTTTCTTCATTTTCGCCAGCATATATTCACCATGAGCCCAATAAATTGTCCCGCGTACCGATCGATTAAAGAGATTTGATAAGTGATTGAGATAAATAGAAATGACAATTGATAAGAAATCTAAAAGATAAATAATATTATTTAAAAAAATTCAATAAAATAAAATGAAACGATTTAAGAGCCTTACGATAAAGAGGACTGCTGTTAGTGAGAGAAGCAGCACGATGCCGACGATGCATGCGCACGCGAACACGCAGAGGCAGCGGCTGCAGCCGGACGTGTTTTCTGAGATGTTACTTTCTTTCTCTAACTGTATCTCTCTCTATCTCTCTCTATCTCTCTCTATCTCTCTCTATCTCTATCTCTCTCTTTCTCTCTCTATCTCTCTCTCTCTATCTATCTCTCTCTCTTTAATTTATATTTATCATACTAATCCCTCCCTCTTTATTTCTCTTTTTGCCTCCCTCTTTTGTCTCAATCATAATAAGCTCCATCTCTCCCGCTATCTGTATCCTTCACTCTCTTCGTTTTCATTAGCGTTTATGACTCTCTCTCTCTCTCTCTCTCTCTCTCTCTCTCTGTCTCTCTCTCTCTCTCTCTCTCTCTCTCTGTTATCTCCATCTCTTGCAAAAGTAATCGCTCTTCTCGCATATGCTCTTCTGCGCTAATACGTGTTTTCGCTCTCTCTCTCTCTCTCTCTCTCTCTCTCTTTCTCTCGCTCTCTATCTTGCTCTTTCGCTCTCTCTCTCTCTCTCTCGCTCAAACGAAAAAAAACTAACGAACGTGATATCTCTCTCGTGTTCATCTCGTAAGTGCGGCCTTTGGAACGGCGCTTACTCAGCAGATATAAGGCGAGCTAAAAGAAGACGTGATCCGTTGTTTTGCAAAGAAGTTGTTTATTGTTTACAAAGCTGTTTATGAAGAGCAAAGATGGTTGAAAAGCAAAGGCGTACAAGCAAAAG
This sequence comes from Allodiplogaster sudhausi, assembly GCA_945643635.1. Classification (NCBI taxonomy): domain Eukaryota; kingdom Metazoa; phylum Nematoda; class Chromadorea; order Rhabditida; family Diplogasteridae; genus Allodiplogaster; species Allodiplogaster sudhausi. The sequence continues at coordinate 1,232,232 of CALZFC010000027.1, forward strand.
ACGTTAAGAAAAGTGGACAAAACCATCCTCCACCCTCAACACTTACATACATACATATCACATGTAAACACCAGAAACCAGTTTCCCAACAATACATAGATTTTTTTTTTCTTCTTTTTCTTCTTCTTCTTCAAAAGCCACCTCAGAAGCAAGCCACTACATTCTGTCAACACACGTGGACACGTGTGTTGACAGAATGTAGTGGCTTGCTTCTGAAAGTTCAGTGAAATCGATTGCCACTCCGATCTTCAGCATAAAATTCCTTTTCTATCTTTATTGTATCCTACCATTTTTTTAATTTACAAAATCTTAATATTTGGTTTCGAAAATATGCAAAGAAAGAGCGACATCCTGCAGAGAAGTAATTGAAAATGCGATAATGGAGATATCATTCATTCTAACAAGGAGATTTCTCGACTTGGCCTATCATTCTGGATAAACGCGATCAAAATTCGCCAAATTATCTGCTTATGCTCAGGTATTTCTCTTGTAAGAGCATGAAGATGCTATGAGCGAAAGATGCATTTGATATATGTATGAATGAATTCGTCAATGACGTTAGCCCGTCGATGAGAAGCCCGTTTTTAAACCAAGGAAAAGAGTGTTGGGTCAAAGTGTGGGATTCTTCAAATCACTGATAAAAAGAGGAGGTAAAGATTGAGTGGAGAGAGGGAGATGGAGAGAAAGAGAAAGAGAGAGTGGGAGAGGCAGAGAGAGAAAAAAGGCCCAGGATGGTTGATGTCAACGTCTGACTTTGGAAACAGCATATTATTTGTGTGGCGTAATTTCTTACTGACTCGATTTTTGTTATGAATGTCACAGGTTCGAACCCTAATCGGAGCAAGACTTTTGCTGCAATCTTGCAGTTTTAGAAATTCCGGAGCAAAATTCTCGGCTACTTGCCAAAAAATCCGTGAATACCCACGTTTGCACCTTAAAAATTTGGCACTAAACGCACTCAATATCACATTAAAATTCATGACAAAAAAGTTGATATTTTTTGAGAATTGCTACGTGCATTCGGTAGAGAAAAAAATGCTGATGCCAGAAAACATAAACATTACGAACAATTGCTTCTACGAGCCACAGTGCAAGAGAATCTTAAGAATATATTAAAGATATTCAATGCATTCGTGACCCCATAATGTTGGGCGGGACTGTACTCCCGGCTGACGCATTTTCAAACATTTTATTGTCAAGCGAAAGAGAGAGAGAGAGAGAGATAGTATTAATCTCTCTCTCAAATTAATCTATCTCTATAATCTCTCTACATATTGGATGAGTAATTTTTTAATGGTCTTTGTCATCAATTGGAAGCAAAAGTGGACATAGTATTTCACATGAATGGAGTGACAATGAGAATGAATTGATTGATATAAAAAAGTGCCGTAAATAAAGTATAAAAAGTAATAACTAAGGGATAAAAAGTAATAAATAAAGTATAAAAAGTATTAGATAACTTGATAACTACTTACTGTGCATCCCACGGCTATGCAGATGAGGCCTGCAGCAGTCACCGTTACGATCACAATGTCATCAGCTTCATACTCAGAGGGCACGAACCATGTTAAAGAGACGTTTTTGAGCAGCTGACGCATCACGAATTGGCTTGCTGCAAGACTAACGAACAATAAGTTAATTCCTTTTTTCTGAAGATTTAAATTGCTTACGTCTGGCCAGAACAGCACACAAAACCAGTATGCAAATCAAAGAGAGCTGCAAATAGCATTAGTTGATACTGTTTATGTTCAAGGCCTTCGCTCGTCTTCTTCCCTCTCTCTCTCTCCTCTTTCCTCTCTCCCTTCGTCTCTCTCTCTCTCCTCTCTCTCTTTCTCTCTCTTTCTCTCTCTTTCTCTCTCTCTCTTCCTCTCTCTCTCTCTCTCTCTCTCTCTCTCTCTTTCTCTTTCTCTCTCTCTTCCACTCTCTCTCTCTTTCTCTTTCTCTCTCTATCTCTTTCTCTCTCTCTCTCTCTCTCTCTCTCTCTCTCTCTCTCTTTCTCTGACAATGGCAACTATGCAAGTTTCCGCGACTCCAAAAGGCGCGCAATCAGATAGGCTCATCAGCTGTATACAGGCAAGTGTCGGCAGCCTTGCCGAACAGATGTCTTACCATTAGTTAGCGGTGCTATTATAGACTATGGGGACAAGGGAATAGGGACAGAGAGTCCGCCAGCCAGTCAACAATAAGCGAGAGCCAGACACATGGCTGCCACAAAGGAAGGTTGTTGGTAGAGTGGAGATGAGAGAGAGAGAGAGCGAGAGAGAGAGAGAGAATGTAAGAGGGAGGGAAAGGGAGAGAAACTGAGAAAGATAAAAATAAAGGAAAGAAAGCGAGAGAGAGAGAGTTGACTGAAAAAAGAAGGAACAAAGATGGAAAGATAGGGAGAGAGAGAAGGAAAGCAAGAACGAAGATGACAAATGAGCAGCAAAGAGTGTTCGAGGAAGCGGAATAAGGACTATGTACTGTGAAAAGAGGAAGCGGAATAAGGACTATGTACTGTGAAAATTTGAATGTGTGACGACAGTTCATTGGCATTTCAGAAGGAAAAAGGCTGATCGCGGCTGGTCAGAAGGGCGCGTGGATGATTTTGTGTTTGGCAGACAAAGAAACATTGGGTTGGAAGCAGAGGGGGGGGGGGGGGTAACGTGCAACGTCCGAGATATTCATTCATTCATTGAGGAGAGAGTTTGGGGATAAAGATAAGGGGGTGTTGAATGAATGGAAGAGACACGCAGACAGGAAGAAGAAGAAGGGTAAGGGAGAGGGAGAGAGCGAGAGAGAGAAAGAGGAAACAAAGACAGAGAGAGAGTGAGAGAAAAGAGAAAGAAGGAGAGAGACGTAGAGAAAGAGAGGGGAAACGGAAGAAAGGACGCAAAGGGCAGGAGGAGATGCGCAATCAAAAACAAATGCGAGACGTGCCTGCTGAAAGGGCAGCTTCGCACCAAGCTTCGAGACCAATCTGACAGGGGAAATCGTTATCGATTGCATCGTCTATGTAAGTACATACATATATACATATGTATGTAGATTCTTAAGTACTTGTCAATCCCGAACAAGGCACGATTGCCAAATGAAGGCTCTCAGCAACATTCATGGACAGCTGTGCAGTAGCAGTAAATTGTGATACTAAAGAATGTTAGAAACCGGAAAATTAGATGACTATAATTGCTATAAGAATTAGAGAATGCAGTAGAATCAAATCGTATGCTATTATTGAGTAAACAGACCTGTTAAGTATAGACTACTGGCGACAAGTGAAGTGATAAGTGACTGATTTGCACAATTTGGCTGGCCTAACTGCCAGGTGCCATTTGCAGATGTATATAAAGAAGACTGTTTATAGTTATAAAAGCATGCCGATTCTTTAAAGGATATGAACAAAGAAGAAGGACACCGAAATGAGATTCAAAAGAAAGAAAAGGAGAGTTTGAAGGAGGACAAGATGAAGGTGGCATCAACATGCAAGGGAAGAGCGGGCACGATGAAGGAGGAGGTGGACATGAAAGGGCACTGGCGAGAGAGGAGAAGAGATGGGGTGAAAGAGAGAAGGAAAGACACATCTGAAAGAGAGAGGGGGAAGAGAGAGAAAAAGAGAGAATGAGATAGTGAGAGGAAGAGACAGTGAGTGAGGTGCAAGATAAGGGAGATATGCGGCAGGGACGAATCAACAGCTGCAGACAGAACTTTCCTGCCGCAGACCCTGGCACAAGAAATGTGGACATATAGCAGTCTGTCTGCCCATGATGATGAGGGGGATGTAGGGATCTGAGAGAGGCCAATGTTGATCGTATGTATGTAGTAGACGTCAGAATATGTCTAAGTTAGCTTCATATGAGCTACATATGCCCTCATACTGATAAGTTATCATGCTTGATCAAACGTTTTAAATAATAATGAATTTATTCATAATTAATAATCAATTCCGGCAAATTGTTGCAAAACGATGGTTCTTCGAGATCCTCACTTTATTACGCTAGAAAGAGGGTTTTAAAGATATCATGAAAGTTTACATATTTCGAGTTTTTTGGACTTCGCCTTATGGTTAGTGCCAACGTGTTTGACGGTCTTTTTCGTCGTATTCTTTTTCTCGGCTTTTCATTTGAATCCAATGAGTTATGTTCTTGCAAATGGCGTAGTCATGTGGCATTCCTTTCCGTAAATTCGTTCTCTCGTAACTAATTAATGAATTTATCTATATGTACATAAATATGGTCATAAATTATACCGGTAAATTACAACACACTAAACCCAAATTAATCTGGCATGATTTGGCAAAGAGAAATTATGTTGAAGGTTTTAAATTGGAGAGGTCTTAAGAGTTTGTTTTAGTGCCAGCGGTTTTGGAGGTCTTCTTCTCTGCTTTCTTGTTCTGGACAATTCGCTTGAATCCAACGAGATCGCAGTTGCTGTACATGGCGTAGTTCTCCCAGCGACTCGCACGAACTCTGAAAGAATGGAAGATTTTCTAATCTGAATCTTAAGAATAAACGTTATTAAGGAATAAAGGTTTAAGATTTAAACTGCAAAAACAACAGAAGAATAGAAAAATATCTATTCCGTTTAATAAGAATAAAAGTGTAGGATGTAAATTGTTATAAACTTAAGAATATTACAGACCTGTCGTACTCGACGACCGCATTCGTGCGTTGCAGCTGAGGAAAGTGCTGAAGAAGAAGATGTTCTTCCCTCTTGAGAAAGCCAGTCAAGAGCATGGCTCCCTTGGCGGAGATGCCTCGGATGGCTTCGGCCATTTGCTCGCCCGAGATGCCAAAGTACGGAGGGTCGAAGATGACGAGGGAGAAGCGGCGGCTGAGCGGGTGCGGGGAGGTCAAGTCGAAGAAGTGGAAACCGGGCAGATGGGCGAAGCGGGTGTCAATGTCGAGAAGAGTCACTGTGATTCCATGTTCGTTGTGAAGCATCTGAATTAAACTAGTTTTTTTAAATTATCTTTTCAAAATATTGACATGTACTTGAGACACTGTATCTTATAAGCTGGCACTGATTTACACAATAATTTTTTTTAATCAAAAATAACCTCAGCTATTGAAGGAGCGCAGCAACAAACGACGTTCTCTTGGATGGCTTCCTCGTCGAAGCAGAATCTGTGCATGATCGCGTTGACAATGTTCTCAGCACAACGACGGCTGAAGAAGTACTGTTGGAGGTCGCGTCTCTCGGAGAAGGAAGTGTCGTGGCAGAGGTTGCGAGGGGTCTCAGTTCGAGGGGTCTCAGGGTGGTCATCAGAGGTATTTTCAGACTGGCAGACGTGTTCATGTTCAGCTGTGGTGCCTTGGAGGCAATGGGTGGCTTCAGTGGCGGAGCATTCTTGATCGGAGGCCTCGGTGGTGCTGGAAGTTGCCCACTCGACGAAAGACAGAAAGTGGCCGGTGGCGACCGGAAGCTTCTTCCTGACTCCTTAACTTGCTCCGGAACGAACCGGAGGAGGGAAAGGAGAGGGAAGGCCGGCCTGGCTGACTACATTGGCCTGGCTGGCCGGCACTTTTATTCTGAGCGCATTGCACAATCGGGCGCAAGTTTGCGTTCCCTCCCCCAATTGTGCAATACGCGTTGCTAGGATGAGTCAGAGCACGAGCCACACGTGAGTTGCTTGCCTGCTTCATGCAATTCAAACTCTAATTTTCTCTCTTTCACATTCTCTTTCTCTCTCTCTCTTTCTTTCTCCCTTGCTTAAACTCTCTCTCTTTCTCTCTGTGTGTTTGCGTTGCTAGGATGAGTCAGAGACATATGTACTATGTATGTATGTATGTATACACGTGCGTCGCTTGTCTGATATCTCATGCCCTTGAAACATTCTCACTCTCTCACTCTCTCTCACTCTCACTCTCTCTCACTCTCTCTCTCTCTCTCTGTTTATTTCTTTTCTCTCACTGTGTCTCAGTCGCCCTGCACTCCATTCCTCCTTCTTTCTCTCACCCCTCTCTCTGTCTCTCTCTCCCCATCTCTCATTTGATAAATGTATTGTTGTTTGTTGCACTTTCCTCTTACACTGGCCTAACTGAGCGCACAACCTTGTCACAAAGTGATGTCATGATGACCATTGGCTGTCTAACAATAAGAATAGTTGTAATGCCAAGTGCACTGGCTGTTAATCACAGAACTAACTGGCTTTTAACAAGTGGCAACTCATTTATTTTGACAGCAACATAAAGCACAACAGGAAAAATGAGTCAGAATTTTGGATAACACAAAATTAGCATGGTATACAAAGCTATTCTCACGATAATGCAGAGAATGAACGATTAGAAGATATGGTAGACGGTGAGAGCAAGGGAACTGGTCGTCGCCATGGAATTGAACACGTTGGCCCTTATGTACATATGTCGTTGGATCAGCGGTGAGCCGGCGAGCATGTTGGACTAGCGGGCAAAACCAGGCGGGATCGAGACGTAGACGATCTTTACGTCAATCTACAATTATTTTTTTAAATATTAATAACAATTAAAAATAATAATAATTTATGTACCATCCCGAAGAGGATCTCGGCCGAGACGACGCCGCTCGCCTCTGCGAATGCAAGTTCACCGCGAGCGGCGGCCGCGCTGATGGCGCCGAGAGGACGCATGGGCGCGCAGAGCGGCGCGCGACTCGCGTCCCGCGCCCTCACGAGCACGCGCACGTCGCGCGCTCCTCGCATCACCGCGGGCATGAAACGAGTGACGAGGTTGAAGAGGATCTAAATAAAAAGGAATCCGAATTTTTTTCTAACATGAATAATGAAATATGACATATGAAATGAATTGTTTTGAAAGATGAAACATGAAATGCAATACTGCGAATAATGAAATAAGAAATGAAAAATTATGAATAATTAAAGATGAAATTAAATATTGTGAATAATGAAAGATTAAATGAATTATTTCATAATTGCATGCCTCATCAAAAAGTTGCTTCGGGTTCGGAGTGCGAGGGGCGCGCTCGGTGAAACGAATGAGCAATTCGTTAGTGGCCGTACAGAACTTCTTGTTGTAGAGCTCGGTGTTCTCGGCGACCACGTAGAAGTCGTTGATGGGGTACGCAGTGCCCCCGATGACGCGGTGGACAGGCTGAAGCTGGCGAAAGAAGGAGAGTGGGGGGAGATGGAGAGAAAGAGGACAGAGTGTAAGAGAGAGAGAGAGAGAGAGTGAGAGAGAATTCAGCGATATAGAAAATAGGGAGAACGAGAAAGAGAAAGAGAAATAGAGAAATAGAGATAGAGCGAGAGACCTGTGAAGAGGCGTCGGGTTGGATGCTGCTGTTGCCCGGGAAGTCATCATCCTTTATCAAACAACGTCGATTCGCTCTCTCTCTATTTCTCTTTCTCTCTATTTCTCTTCATCTCTCTCTCTCTGTGTCTTTCTCTCTCATATTCGCTATCGCAAGGATAGTAAGAACTTCTAAAAAAAAAAACGGAAGGAAACGTTACCTGCTCAGCGCGAGTACGGAGAGCGTTAAGGCCCTCTGGGATACCAGCCTCAGGATGCTATAAACAATACATGATTAATCTCAATTGTGGACTTCTTGATTGCTTACTCTTCCGATAACGAAGGTATAAACAAATGATGTATCAGTGAGCAATATTTGATGAATGCTTTTTGCATGCGGAAAGTATCTTCTTATTTGAAAATATTACCTGTTCAGAATCCGCTCTGCTTCCCTTCGCATCTGCCATCTCTAAGATGGAATGAAGGCCGAAGATAGCTATCTAAAAATATCTAAATGTATTCATCGGTAGCAATTTTCTTACTGATATATGTGCATACATACAGTTAGAGCATGTGAAAGCGAGCATGGGATAGGAAGACCAAAAGTGAATGAGGCTACTGTGCCCAACGAAGCTGTCTTGACCTCTTTATATCACTTCTCTCTCTCTCCCTATCGTTCTTTCTCTGTTACTCTCTCTTCCTATCTCTCGCTCTCTCACCCTCTTTCTCTCGTTCTCTTTCTCTCATATCCTCTTATTTCTTTCTCTTTTTGTACACTGGTCTGCATCTCCTTCTTCGCTATCTTCTCTAGATGCTGTCCCCTTCTTGTCTGGTTAACCATCAACACCCTGTCTGCCTATGCCATGTTCACCATTCAAAATCAGATAGCTATGCATGTTTTCTCTCTCTTTCTCTATCTCTCTCCTTCTCTATCTCACACTCTCTTTTAACGCTATATATTTCCCTTGCAGCAGCATAAAGATTCGCTCCGTTCCTTCTCTTTTTCAACACTATCTTTTTCTTTTTTTTAAATCTCTGTCCACTTTCTTACGATTAGATGGTCACCATTCATCGACCATCTCTCTCCAGCATTGGGCACGAGCACTATGTCCGTATAAAAAAGCGCGTGATCTTCCTTACGATTAATAGGCAGAAATGTTGCTACAGCCGCATTGTAACATTTTAATGCATTGTAACATAGTCTCAGGGCAATTTGGTGCAAAATAATTTGAAAAATGAGTTACGCAAGTCGAGTCAGGAAAGAAGGCAGCAAACATTACCATTTCTACTTTATGTGACCTTTAAAGGAAGTATCCGGCGAATAATTATACAGTAACGCCAGAGAACCAGTTTGAATGCGCGCGCTCATAGAGCTGCCTGTCGCTCGGTCGAGAGAGCATGTGAAATAGGAGGGCGACTCTGACCTACCGTAGCTAATTCTCTACCTTTCAGTTTTCACGTTACTATTGCTCAGAATATAAAGGGAGAAAATCGCTCAAACTCTCTGTATATATGTTTTACGCCAAGATGAGCTTATCCATACAGAAAAAAAAGACATGTTAATTATTCCACGGATACCTCCTTTAACTTCACATAGCTTGGAGAAAGAAGGACACGCATTCGTGGTGCCTTCTCGAATGGAATGGACATAGACAGTTATCACAAAATGTCTTGCTCGGGAATTCAGGGAGTTTTTTTTTTAAGTACACGGAGGTGCCACCAATTGTGTCCTTTTTGGCTTTCTTTTTTGGTGACTAGAAAAAATAGAGCTTTGTGAAAAAGAGGAAGGTGGTGAGTCATTTGTCTTCTTAAAAACGACATTATGGTGCGCACAAAACACGGCTCCATTTTCTGAATATTGAAAAAAACGAGGTAAGAGTCAAGAGTGGACAGCCAGATCGACTGAGAATTATGCTGTTCCGTGCGTTTCCCCAAAGAGTTTTCGATCGTTTACTGACATGTACGAGAGGGCAGAAAAGGAGATTATGTCAAGATTGTTACAGTTGAGAAACATTTCACGCTTCTGATAGTAAGATCCATTGGATTTTCCAGTGATTGCATAGGAGTGAAGGTTAGGTTGAATAATGTTGAGTTGTGTATATGCACGTTGTTCATATTAACGGGTTTTTTTTTTAAATCTTAAATCTTTATTGCTTTTTTGAGTCCATCAAATTCTCACATTCTTTCGCCTGTTTCGTTGGAAAAGCTTTCAGATCCAGGTCGATGTTCGTTGAAGCAGAAATTAACGTGTTTTGGGACAGTAAACGTCTTCACACCACAGAACTCCCTCCATTCCTACACTTTCTCTCTCCTTCTCTCTCCTTCTCTCTCTCTCTCCTTCTCTCTCCTTCTCTCTCCTTCTCTCTCTCTCTCCTTCTCTCTCTGTATGTGTTGCTAGCAAGAGTCAGAGCCGTGCTTCACGTGCGTTGCCTGCAAGTCTCATACATCTCATGCTCTTGGAACTCTAACGCTCTCTCTCTCTCCCACTTTCTCTTTCTCTTCCACTTTCTTTCTTTCTCCCTCTCGCACTCTAACTGTTTCCTTCCTTCTTCGCCCTCTCCTGTTTGCTGAATATCTCTCTTCTATGTTCCTCTTACATTCACCCACACCTCTAAGCACACAAGTTTCCACACTTTCATGACCTTCTGACTTGTCACAAAGTGAGTGATGTCATGATGACCATTGACCATCACTGTATGCATGTAAGAATAGTTGTAACTCAAGGTAAGAGAACTCACAACTGGCTGCTAAAAAGCAACAACTCATTTATGAAAACAGCGATAACACAAGAGAAGTAAGAGAAGTGAAATCTGCAGAGCGTTGGAAAAAATGGATAAAAGTAAATGCCGGCTTGCTTGTTTGTTTAGAACATCAAGATTAGAAACGAACTAATTTATAAGCTTTCCAATCCGTTAACAATATACATACACAGCGTTCAAGCCGGATACTGACAAGTGGCACCTAATCCTGTGTTGTCAATAATCGCTCCCCTATGCCTTTTGATCAGCGGTGAGCGGTGGACTAGCGTCCATAGTCTCGCGGGAGCGAGACGAATGAATGCCAAATTCGTTAGTGGCGAGACTAAAGTTGTTCTTGTTGTTATTGCGCTCGTTGCTCTCGACGACCGGGTAAAAGTAACACGTCGATCGGGTACTACTTAGTGTCCCCGGTCTCTTATTGCCCAAACAAAGATGGCTTCAGCCAAACAGAAAGATGGGGTTGCTATATTTTCCCCACTCTACTTGCGCTCAGACAAATAGAAACTTCTCTTTATTCCATGAGTATCATTCATAACAGAGATGGTGAGAGAAAGACAAACAAGAGAGATGAGAGAGAGAAGAGGGAGAAATAGAGAGAAAGAGAGAGAGAGAGAGAAAGAGAGAAGAGAGAGACATACAGGGAAACAACTTTTTCTTTCACAGCCCGGTGGACTTCGAACTGTGAAAGAAAAAAAAGTTTGAAAAAAGATGCTTGGAGTAAAGTAAGGTAATCCATTATAAATATATCCAATTTGAAAATTTATCCACAATGTGTGGGTGTAATTCATTTTCGTATTTAGCAAAACGCGTAATGTTAGACGGAGAAGTTTATTTATTTAATTTTATGGTCGCTCGAGTGAAATTCGACTATAGTTACAGCTTTCCTTCTAACTCACCTCATTCTGAAGCTTATCCAATTACCATCAAATGAAATTTATTCTGTTCGCTGTGGCGAAAAATTGTGCATCACCAATCTTTAAGCTCCCTTCCCACAGACTAGAATTGCGGTGCAGCAGACGGGTTCATCTGTTAAATACTCTATCTTTACTTTCAATGTTCTTAAAACGTAAAAATGTAAAGTATCTTTTATTGACTACTATTAATGTTTTTAGATCAAATGACAATCGTCTTGTCCGATGGCTCCGCTACTATTTTTCCGAACAATTTCCCAAGCAATGGAGTTCGCCACGGAATTTATTGGGAGCTCTGGAGGACGTGGGCGCGAATTTTGAAAGAGACCATTGTCGTCTTCGACGCAGTCAACGGACCATTTCGAGGTGCATTAATCAATTCCCTAGTAATTACTTCCTTTTTTAAAATTTTCCTTATTAATCAATTCTTATTAATCATTTACAACCTATAGATATCTTTCATAGATTGTAATTTTTTTTACAATTGCTTCAATGCCAAATCGGCCTAGCTTCTCTTAGAAGAGCTCGGCCCCAATTCGGCTGGCATCCATCCGGGCCTGCTGGGCGCCATACAGAATGGCTCTATCCACGGAGCACTCGTTGACCAGGCGTGGAACATGTTAAAGATGACAAATAAATTCAATAAATAGTACGTTTCAGAGCTTCCGTCCTGAGCGCATGCATGATTTATACTATACAGTAACGCCGATTGTATTCAGCCACGTTAGTTGCATTCATTCACTGGTTTGCTCCATTATCACCTCAAAGCAACATTGAAAAAAAGAACAAAGAGCTTAATTATATTCCAAATCCTTATTCGACCTTAACATTCGTAGTGTTTATTGTCCTTATTTTCTACTTTTGAATATCGCTGCGAATGCACAGGAAGCCTTCTACGAAAGCGTCCGTTACTCTGAGAGCCGCGAAATCCGCTCCTACATTGTCTTTTCGTATCCAGCATTTGTTATTCTCATGCTTCTTGTAGCCGTCGCACTTTGCCTGCATCATTTCTCAACGAGTACGTTGGTCTAGATGGTCTTTTGGTTCGTTTAAGAAAAATCAAGCATAAGAAAAACAATTAAAACTATATTTTTAATGTAGAAAATTTTTTCTTAGCTTACAAAGCTGAAATACGCGTACATGCGGGCTTTTATGCCTTCGCCTCCATTCTGATCGTCTCTGCCCATTCGGCCGTCTTTACAGGCAACACCGCTCTTCCTCCGACTGTGCCGGCCACGTAATTTCTTTTTTTTTTCTTCTCTTCTTTTCCGATATCCAATTATATTTCTAATACATCGGTCACAACATCACTACCACTACCTAAATATATGTTTGTAATGTATAAATATATTTTTTTTTTCAGAAAGTTCACGGACTTTATCAGCAGTGTTCGTCGTGGCGATGCTAAGGTCATTCAAGAGGGCTACGAAGCCAATGCAGCAATCTATGAACTGATCGGATACAAGCCCACAAAGGTACGCTGATGTGTCTTAAAAGTATTCATCCGAGTTTTTCAATGCGTTTTAGTGGATGGTCGACGGATCCTAGATCAAGTACGTGTAGTCATAATACCGTATTTTCTCTATTAGTGCCCCTCCCTCTATTAGAACCCCCCCTCTAATAGTGCCCCCCCTAATTGTCTAATAGAGTCATTTCTGGAATCCATGCTTAGGTATGGATGCTCTTACCAATGAACTGATTGCAAATTCATTCAAAATCTAAGGTAAAACTGATATTCCAGTGCTGATTCCTTTGAAGAAGAGCTATAATTCTTCGTTTTTGAGAATAAAGTGGTGTTATCAAACTTTTTGTCAGTCACATTGAAAATTAGTACCCTCTCTCTAATAGAACCCCCCCCCCCTCTAATAGTGCCCCCCCCCTCTCGCAAGGGGATTGAAAAATTGTGCCCCGGGGGCACTAATAGAGAAAATACGGTATATGGAAGAAAAAAAGGAAGGAAGAGAGGCGGAGAGATCACTCACTTTAGGCACAAGCGAACAGCGGCCCAGACGACATGCAAACGATAGTGAATTTTTCTTCGGCCCAGACGACATGCAAACGATAGTGAATGAGGTTCTTCAGTCCTTTCTTAAAGGACTCCAAGTTAATTCCATCTTTTAATTTCCTCGATTTTTTTTTTCAGAACCACCTGCCATTCAGTTTTCGCCAGGCAAATAATAAAAAAATTATCATATAATTATTATTATACAATAGGCTGATTGTAAGAAAGACATGAATAAAAGGACAGTGTTTTTCAGCTTTGCAACCCAAATGTGCGTTCGGCCATCTTCGTAATTCTGGACAACTTGTTCACTGTAAATCCGGAGAGGCCATACAAACTTCCCTGCTCCGTTCAACTGTCAGTTCGATAAATAAAAAAAACAAACAACCATAAGAACTGTGGGCATAAATAATAAAGTTCCCATACTAAAAATTTAGAATGGATTCACGCGATTTTCTACGCACACAAAGCCCATCATTCGATCGGAGCGTATCGCTCGCCGAAAGTGGCTTCTTTATTCCTTTTCCATCGACGTTGTACTTCAGGTCTGCACACATTGTTATCTTCCTTCCATGCGTTAATGAATTAATCCACAAGTACACTCAATGTCTTGAATCAAAGTGGAAAACCATTTACCGTATTTTCTCTATTAGTACCCTCGGGGGTTCTATTTTCAATACCCTTGCGAGATGGGGGCACTATTAGAGGGAGTGGTTCTAATTTTCAATGGCTTTATCAGAGGGGCTACTATTAGTGGGGTGGGGGGTTCTAATAAAGGGGTGGGGGTACTAATAGAGAAAATACGGTATGTCAATTTGTTGTCCCAACTTCAGCAAACGACGATTCAGCGCTCGACAGCGGAAAAGGATGGTGGTCATCGCGCTCGCAATCTTCCGTTTGGAGCAGGTTTTGAAGAAGCAACTTACAGATTTTTTTTAGTATTGGCTATGCAAATAATTTCAGATTGAAACGTTCTGGTGGCGCCGCTATACAAATCGTCCAAAGTATGTCAAAGAGAAACTTCCCGAGTTCACCTTTCAAACCATCAATATCCTCTCACTGAGGCTGAATATTTACGTCGCCGTTGGCCTCTATGCTCTGTCATCCACCGTTCTTCTTACTGAAATTTGTTATGAGAAATTCCGTGGCGCGACAGGCAAGTTCCATTGTAGACGATGCCTCTAAAACAATAAACTTTATGCAACGTCGATGAATACTTCTTAGATCCATATTTGTTTACGCTTTTTTATTCGAGCCAAAATGTTGACTACAACCCTGTTTCACAATTATATTTATTCTTGTAGATACAATATCTTTTGTAACATTGATGATAAAAAGAGCCAAATGTCTCCTTGTCCAATGTTCATAGGCAAATAGAGCTAATTTTGAGCGGCAGCCTGCAGCAAAGTAAGCGCAAATGTTTACAGATGTTGGCATCAATGTGAAATTTCAACAAAGTTTCTTAGCCTTTTCGGGCGCAGTGAGTTAAAGAGGCAATATGCAACGTGCTTTTAATCTGATCATGAACATGTAATCTGAACAGGTCATACGAGTCTGCTTACTCTACTCCTCCTCTACTCTCTCTACTCCTCCTCTACTCTCTCTCGTCTCTCTCCTTCCCCCATCATCTACGTCGTCTCTATTGTCCCTACCGTAACTGATAAACCTAAGTGTTAGATATGTTCATCTCGAATTTATGTACTTAAGTGTTAGATATGTTCATCTCGAATTTCTGCCTACTTTCTAGAAGTTCTCATATTTCCAGTAACCGTATCTTTCTCACGCCATTACTCTGAACCGTTTAGATTTTATTTTACTTCTGTTCTTTCTACAATTAATCTTTGTGAGTTCTCACTCCTTTTCTTTATCATTCGTTTCCATTTTGCATATTACTACTACATGATCAGATATTCTCATAAGAGCACTGTCATTCCTTCTTCACTTCTTGACGTTTCTTCCATTAACTCCCTTTATTTTCTCATATTTACTAATTGCGCTCACAAAAATTCTCTCTCCTTCGTGGTCGCTTTCACACCAATTCCTTCTCTCTCGTCAGAATTCGCTTGCGTGCATGGCGACACATTCTCACCGCGCAGAGTTTAGGGTAGCGAGTCACCATCTCTAGTTGATCATTTTTACAACTTGTGAGCGAGGGATATGCCCCAGGGCATCAGGTTCGAGGTCACAGCGTTGCCTGTGTTTACCATCTCACTCGAGTTATCCCAATTGGGCACTCGTGTTGCCGGTTCCTCGTTAAAAATCCTGCGCACTCAGTGTGTTCCCATTCTCTGCATCGTTTCACTCCTCTTTCTCTAAAATTCACATATCAACAAAGAATAGTGATAGCTGCTTTGCTCTATTAAGCTGGGGATCTGTTCTTATGTCCGCGAGTGAATTCTTTCCTTCTTCTTCTCTCATATTGGTGTGCCATCGACCACTACCTTCTTCTCTCTCGAGCGCAGTTACGTACTTATGGGATAATAATTTCTTTCTTTCTTATTTGTCGGTCCGAGGACGGACCTTTTGTAAAAGGGTGAGGTGTAAGTGTATGTGAGTATCAGAACCTTTCTAGTGTGTATCTATTTCTAGTGTGCACATATGTATACTGTATGTATGTCTCTCTATTCTCTCTCTGTATAGTTCGTAGCTCGCTCCACTCGCTCCTTTCCCCTCTTCCTGCTCCTCCCCTTTCTCTCGTGTACTTAAGTGTTAGATATGACTCATCTGGAGGTCTAGCCCGGAGGCGGCCTGCCGACCGCCGCGTCCCCCTTAGGTCTCCTTTCCCCTCGTCCTTCTTCCCGTTCCCCTTTCCCCGGTGTCTCCTCCTGTCGACGATAAACCACGCCTCGACCCCTCTCTCTACTCCTCCTCTACTCTCTCTCGTCTCTCTCCTTCCCCCATCATCTACGTCGTCTCTATTGTCCCTACCGTAACTGATAAACCTGATCCTACCGTATGTGTATTTATTTCATTCCCCCCTCATGCAACAAGCCTGCACTATGAAATGAGGATTACAGTTTTAACAACATTCAGCAGTTTCCATATTAGAATATAAACCAATCGCTCACTTTCAGTCATAAGGCGTTGAAATCTGATGCGTTTCACCTAATGCAATTAAAATATGCATCGACATATGTTACCACAATTCATTATTCAGACTATTACTGACAACGGTGAATATGTGTAGCTGAAGGTGCTTTGTTTCAAATTTTATGCAATAGGCTTTGTGAGGATGAGTCATTAGCCGAGCAACATGAGGCTTGGCTGCTAAATTCGATACGCTCTTGGAACTCTTTGTCTCTGTATACTTTTAGTTATGTTAATTGCTAGGTAAAAATTGAATGCGGGAACACAGGAACACAAGTAGAGACGCGAGAAGACAAGTGTTTATCAAGGAGCAAGGGGCTCCTTTTATATGGTGAGGGATGGTGTACTTCTCAGAGGTCACGGGGCAAGTCAAGGACAAAGGTTGATGATAATTATTGGACGTGATATATTCCCATCTAGATGACACTCTCTCTTTCACTCCCTCGCTTTCCTCCTTAGTATTCTCTCTTCCTCTTCTCTCATTTGCTGCATGTCTCTGTTCGTCATTCCTATGACTCTTCTGGCGAAATTTTTACCGATGACTACAAATGCACACTTTCCACCTGTCATGTACCAACTCATATTAGCCACGTGGATGATCAATTAGCTTTATGTTTGATTGGAGAATCACGTAGATTGAGTTTATTGAAAATAATTGAAATTTGCAACGGCGGCTCACAATGAGGTGAATTGAATCAATTTATTGAGAGTTTTTGATACACTAAACGCAAAAATAATTCGCTTCATAAAAAGAATTAGTTTGTCAAATTGACTGTATTCAACATCACTTCATTTCTATACATAATCAATGCTATCATTACCATGTATCGTCTCATAGTTCACATGTAGGAGATCAATTGGCTTCTTCTTATTTAAGAGACCCATACAGACAGCTTTCACAAGGATAAATTGAAATAAGACTTGGGGAATTGAACAAATTCAACATCAGCTTTTTGGTGGAGTAAACCAACGGGTATTTCATGTAACGACGGGTGGTTTAACGATGAATTTAAAGACTTAAAGCATTCAATACTATGAATCATGTTCATACATGAAGTATAGACTGCATCATAAGAAATTCTTAACGCCAATTCAGTTACTAATGAGTTAGATTCATCAAGTCGTACTATCTCAAATATCGTTCGAAGCAGACAGAGCTGCGCCTCAATTGGCAAACCTTTTGGAAGGCAATTTCGGCAAACAGAACAATTGAAGCTACCACGTAGAGTCCTGAGGCGATGTAAAAGTTCAACTTGATTGATACGGTATCGACAGGGTGAAATCCGATTTCCGGCACTCGAATGTTTGCGTACTTTGGCCGGTTCGAGTAGCGGCGCCACCAGAAATTTTCAATCTGCAAGACACATCTATGTTTTTGCTTAAAAATTAATAAACATATATTGATTGCAGAATAATAATAAGAATAAGGTGAGCACAAGTATAAAACGAGATAAAAGTAATGGAACGTGGAAGTGCAAGTATGAAATAGTAGGCATCAATATAGGCATCTTCCTTAACCTGGTCGGCGCTGAACATTGCCTGGGCAATGATGCTCATGAGCTTACGTTGTCGAGCCGTGAATCGGGTCTTGCTTAAAACATTGTTTACTTGTGAGTTGGGTTTTAACTGCTTTGATCAAAACTTGATAACGCCAGTGGTAATGCAGAATATACATTTGTAAATGAAATCCCGAATAAATGCTTGACCTACTGAATAAATACATATATATCTTGAAGATTTATGTGCATGTATGTATGCTAGACCTGAAGTGTAACGTTTGTATGTAATATTGAAGGAAATATGTTCTAGACCTAAAATACAAGGTCGACGGGAATGGCACGAAGAAGCCGGCGTCTCGGAGTGTCTGTCCGCGGTCAAATGTGCTCCTCGGCTCGCGCACTTCAGCAGATGCGTCTAGTCTGAGGAAATGTGAAGGCATATTTTGAATGAGGGATTAAACTGTTTTAAAGTTCATGAGAGAATATGCGTAGATACATATGTACTTATATATGTATGTATATGTATGTTATGTTTTGCAAACCGCCAAATACATATATGTATGCCATAATTTTTTTCTTCAATTTTTCACTTATTTTCCATAATTTGCAAGTAGTCGCACTGACCGCTGGATGCGACACGGCAGCTTGTACGGCTTCGCTGGATCGACAATGAAGAGCGAGTCGAGTGCAGCGAACATTGCCGTGCGCGACGTCGGATTGCAAAGCTGACGCAATATCACGGATTCAAAATCTTCTTTTTTTTTATTTATGTGCATGTACATACTATGTCACATCTGTATGTATGAATAAAGGTGCCGAATGTAGGTTGCTGTGTTGCAAAGAACGGCATTTAAAAGTTACCTTACTGTATAATAAAAAAGCACCTCATTGACACAACGTTGCATGCTTCCGCAGACAACGATCGGCCCAGCTCCGCTCAATGCCTCCTCCTAAAATGGTTTTTTTTTTCTGCCAGACAAGCTAAATCTTGTCAGTTTGCTAGTGATTATGAAATATTGATTTATTTTAAAGTTTGAGTTGCTTTCAATCATCACACCAACCTTGGTGTGCGCCGTGTCGCCGATGAGCTCCTTAAAAGTAGTGCTCGGAATGTAGTTCTCAAATAAAATCTTCGCTGAACCTCCTCGAACATCAGTTATGAAGTCGTTGAAGTCCCTTAAAAATTTTTTAAATTATTATTATTTTTTGTTTTTAGAAAATAAAACGTGCAATCATTTCTATCCAACTCAAGGGAAAAAGGAAGTAAAAAAATGGTTTCTTACGTTGCCGGAAGTTTCGAAGGCACGGCTGTATTGCCGGTGAAGGCGGCCGAGTGCGCGGCAACAATGACGATCGATGCAACCGCATACAATCCATTATGTGCACGAATTCGTACGACGTTTCGAGCTTAACAGGTATGATGAGGAAGTGGTAGTGCTGGCCAAAGTCTTCTGTGCTAATTATAAATAAGAGATTGATATTGATATGCAATAAAATTGCAATTAAAGTTATGACAGGCGATGTCTAAAATCAAACCCGGCCCTGTCCGGTACACACTGCCCCTAACAGCCTTTCTGAACTGGACTACCCGGTTAACGGACATATATGCGACTCTATTTCCCTGAGCCCGTTTAAAATGCTCCCTACCTCGGAGGATGAATGATTTCCTTTCCTTCGATTTTCATTTACACATTATTATAAACTCGTTTCCTTTGCATACTGGAGTATAAATAAATGTTTGAATGACAAGTTGTGAAGCGATGCAGACAGACGGCAAGGCCGGTGAGAACGAGGAGAATGGCAAAGGCTGGATACGAGAACACGATGTAGGCGAGCAGGGAACGATTTTCCGAGAAGCTCACACGTTCATAGAAAGCTTCCTGAGCAATCGAGAATTGTATTTTTTTAATTGTTAACTTTTTTTTTATTCCAGAACAGTTGCCGGCTTTATCTATGTATACAGTTGAGCAACTCAGAAATGCACTGTGAACGTGAATGAAGTGCTGTCATTTATAGTTTTAAAGGCTTCATCGATGATCAAATTGGCGTGTCATATAAATATAATTTTTATAAATAACAGCTAACTAGGCTGTCCATGATCGGCGTTGTGGTGAAGTAGAAATCGCGAAGGCGATCCGGTCGATAGCTCTGAAGTGAACTGGATGGTTTTTTTTGTCTGATATATCGATTTTATTTTTAATTTTTAGATTTCTGATCCTGTCTTGCCTGGTCGATGAGAGATCCATCAATGGATCCATTCTGGATCGATCCGAGGTGCCCGGGATGGAAGCCGACTGAATCCGGCCTCGCTCTTCTGACCATGAGAGAGAGAGCTACGCTTGTTTTCGCTAGTCGGGCTTTTTTAACGTGAGATTTTCCGGAGGAACAAAGTGACTGCATAAATGCATGTGAATGAAGAGAAAGAAGAGGCAAGTTAAAAGATGAAACCTTGGCGTCCTTAAAAAAAGCTCAAAGTTCAAAGATCAAAGATCAAAAGTTCAAAGACCTCGTCGGCCGCCATCGACAACGAGAATCGTCTCATTGAGGAGTCTCGCCCACGTGAGCCAAAGCTCCCAGTAGATGCCGCGCCTCATTCCAGAGCGCTTGAAGAGATACGGCAGATTCTGCCCGCCTACGCCACCGTCAGACAACCGGATGGTCATGATGGCCTTGAAATAAAACAAAAGGGAACAAAGTTAGCGCCGGAATCAAGGCTATGCCTGCCGGTGGTCAGGTTTCCCTATTTATTGAAAACACTTTTATGCGGACGTGTAAATGAATACATAAATGAAAAAGTAAATATTTATCAATTTAATTTTTTATTTATTCTTCAGCATAAGTGTTTTCCATACTTGCGAGTCACTAATTACCATCTTCTTGCAAGCGCCAAGACTATTTAAAAAATTGAAGAGAGATATATTGATTTAGAGGATGAAAAAATGAATATGAAAAAAGGTAAATGAAATTTGCCAACGTATGTATGTATTTCGAACAACGATCGACTTCTGGCATTGTCACTTTATGTGCTTATGGAGATAAAGGGCACGTTTTCCTCGTGTATGTACTTCACTGCTACATATTTGTGTCGAACAAAATGGCAAGGTAACTGGATGCTCGCCGTTTCAAGTCGAGTCAGCAAAGAAGGCAGCAAACATTACCATTTTTCTACTTTTTATCACCTTTAACTTCACGTAGACACGCATTCGTGGTGCTTCTCGAATCGAAAAGGCATAGACTTGACACAAAACGCATGGTTGGGGAGTCGCCAATTTTGTCCTTTTTGGCTTTCTTTAACAGAGGATGACTGGAAAAAATTGAACTTTCTTGAACAAAATGGAAAATGAGTCATACTTATTTCTCTTATCTTAACGACATTGTAATGTGATTAATTTTGTGAATATTGCCGATTATGGAAGATCCGCTGCAAATTTAGGCAGACATGCTTGACTCGCTGCTATGAAACACCCTTCTTGAGATCGAAGATCGATGAGATGTGGTGAAGAAAGATTAGCAGTTGGAGATAAAAGAAACTACAGAAAGAGAGGAGGAAAGGATCGAATCTATTGAATATTCATTCTGCAGATGGAGAAAAAGATAGCTTTAGAATAAGTGGCAAGTGGAAAGAACGAGAGTAGATTGTATGTTCTTTGGGCAGTTAGAGAAAAATAGGATAGCGTAAAAAGAGAGGGTGAGATAGGGATGGAGAAAAAGAAAGAGAGAAAAAACATGCATAGCTATCTGATTGACGATAGTTTGAATGGCGAACATGGCATAGGCTGGTGTTGATGACTAACCAGACATATTGAGGAGAGCAGCTATAGCAGATGATGATGAAGGAGACTCAGACATGTGAACAAAAAGAGAAAAGAAGACATTAGAGCAATTGAGAATAAGAGATAGAGCGAGAGAGAGAGAGGGAGAGAGCGAGAGAGAGAGAGGGAGAGAGAGCGAGAGAGAGAGAGAGGGGGAGAGAGCGAGAGAGAGATAAAGAGAGATAGCGAGAGAGAAAGAGAAGGAGAAAAGTGATAGAAAGAGGTAATCAGCCCTGCTGCCTTGCACGATGAAGCCTCATTCACTTTTGCATTTCTTGTATAACGCTTGCTTTCTCCTACTCTTAAGTAAATCTGTCAATAAGCGATTTTCCACGGATTAATACATTTAGATATTTCAAGAAGCTATCTTCGTGCCTTCCTTCTATCATAGAGATGGCAGATTCGAAAAGTAAGATCAAGAATACGTCGAAGGGAAGAAGAGTGGATGCAGAAGCGGTAGTATTTATAAGCAACCTTGTAACTTTCCGTATGCAAAAAGCAGTAATGATATGTATGTATATTGTGCACTGATACCTCACCTTTTTTAGACCTTCGTTGTCGGAGAGGATAGATAGATGTAAGAGAGAAGGTTAGATAGAGAGAGATAAGAGATAGATAGGAGAGAAATGAGAGAGAAATAAAGAGAGTGAGAAATGAAATTCTTTGTTCAAGGACGATGATGTTCCTTGCAACAGCAGCATCCAACCCCCCCCCCCCCCGGCGCCTCTCCGCAGGTTTGTTTCTCGCCTTTCTCTCCCTCTCTCTCCGCTCTCTCTCTCTCTCTCTCTATCCCTATCTCGCCATCTTCAGCCTGTCCACCACGTCATCAGTGGCACTGGCCACCCTATCAACGACTATTTCACGGTCGTCGAGAGCACCGAACACTACAACGACAAGTTCCGCACGGCCACTAACGAATTTGGCATTCGTTTCACCGAGCTCACCTCTCGCACTCCAAAGCCAAAGAGACTTTTTGATGAGATTTGCAATTATGTAGTAATTCATTTCATTTTTCATTATTCATAATAATTAATTTGATTTTTCATAATTCATATCAATTCATTTCATTTTCAAAATTTATAATAATTCAGTTCATATTTAATTATTCATAATAATTCGTTTTATGGTGAATAATTCATAATAAGTCATTTCATATTTCATAATGCATAATAAGACATTTCAAATTTCATTATTCATAATAATTAAATTCATATTTCATTGTTCATAACAAGTCATTTCATATTTCACTATTCATATTTTATTTTTAAAAATACGAATTACTCTTTGTATTTAGATCCTCTTCGATCTCCTCACGAGATTCATGCCCTCTGTTATGCGAGGAGCGAGCGATGTGAGGGTACTTGTCAATGCAGCGATGCGGGAAGGGAGTCGCAAGACGCTCTGCGCGCCCATGCGTCCTCTCGATTGCATTAACGCAGCAGTCGCAAGCGGCGAACTTGCATTGGCACGAGCGAGCGGCGCCGTCTCTGCCGACATGCTCTTCGGGATGGTAAAATTATAAAAGAAAAATATTAATATTAATATTTAAAAAAATTAAGATTTAAAAAATAATATTAAAACATTAATATTTAAAAAAAAAATTACTTTAAAAAAATTATATTAAAACATGAATATTAAAAAAATTTCAAACTAATTGTAGATGGATGTAAAGATCGTCTACGTCTCGATTCCGCCTGGCTATGGACGCTAGTCCGCTCACCGCTGATCATAAGGAACAAGGGAGTGAATTGTTCAAATATTTCATTCCATACCCAAGTCCAGGTCCCTTCCACCGTCTACAGTCTCTTCTAATCCTTTACTCTCTATACCATTGTGATTATAGATTTATCTATCACGCACATTCAATGCAAGGGCTACTTTTGTCTTTTTCTCAGGAGAGATCGTTAGGGTTCAAAATTCTGACACATTTTACACTTTCTTTCTGTTTTATGTTGCTGCCAAGATAAATGAGTTGTCGCTTATGTTAGTAACAGCCCGTTCTGAGATTAACAGCCAGTTCATTTGGCATTGCATCCATTCATAGATAACCAATGGTCATCATGACTTCACTTTGTGACAAGTTTGTGCGTTCAGTTGAAAGTGCATCAAACAAATTTAACAAATAAATGAGAGAGAGAGAAGGACGAATGGAATGCAGGACAAGTGTGCGTGAGAGAGAGAAAGAAAAAAAAGCATGTGTGGCTCGGCTCTGACTCATCCTAGCAACGTATACACAACGAGAGAGAGAGAGAGAGAGAGAGAGAGAGAGTAGGAGTGGAGGGCAGAAAGTAAGAGAGAAAGAGAAAGTGAGAGAAAGAGAGAAGGGAGTAAGAGTTCAAAGGGCATGCGATGTCTAGCAAGCCGTCCCACGTGTGCCCTCAGCTCTGACTTATCCTAACAACGCGTATTTCACAATCGGGGGAGGGGAACGCAAACTTGCGCCCGATTGTGCAATGCGCTCAGAATAAAAGGGATTGCCAGCCAGACCAATGCAGTCAGCCAGGCCGGCCTTCCCTCTCCTTTCCATCCTCCGGCTCGTTCCGGAGCAAGTTAAGGAGTCAGGAAGAAGCTTCCGGTCGCCACCGGAAACTTTCTGTCTTCCGTCGAGTGGGCAACTTCCAGCACCACCGAGGCCTCCGATCAAGAATGCTCCGCCACTGAAGCCACCCATTGCCTCCAAGGCACCCCCGCTGAACATGAACACGTCTGCCACTCTGAAAATGCTTCTGATGAACACCCTGAGACCACCCCGACTAAGACCGCCCCAAATGAGACCACCCCAACTGAGACCACCCCGAATGAGATCCCTCGCAACCTCTGCCACGACACTTCCTTCTCCGAGAGACGCGACCTCCAACAGTACTTCTTCAGTCGTCGTTGTGCTGAGAACATTGTCAACGCGATCATGCACAGATTCTGCTTCGACGAGGAAGCCATCCAAGAGAACGTCGTTTGTTGCTGCGCTCCTTCAATAGCTGAGGTTATTTTTGATTTTCTTTATTTATTGTATAAATCAGTGCAAGTTTATAAGATACATTGTGTCAAGTTCACGCCCATATTTTGAAAGTATATTCAAAAAAGCTAATTTAATTCAGATGCTTCACAATGAGCACGGGATCACAGTGACTCTTCTCGACATTGACACCCGCTTCGCCCACCTGCCCGGTTTCCACTTCTTCGACTTGACCTCCCCGCACCCGCTCAGCCACAGCTTCTCCCTCGTCATCTTCGACCCTCCGTACTTTGGCATTTCGGGCGAGAAAATGGCCGAAGCCATCCGAGGCATCTCCGCCAAGGGAGCCATGCTCTTGACTGGCTTTCTCAAGAGGGAAGAATATCTTCTTCTTCAGCACTTTCCTCAGCTCCAACGCACGAATGCGGTCGTCGAGTACGACAGGTCTGCATCATTCTTCTGTTTTTAGCATTTTACATCGTAAGCCTTTATTCTTACTAAACGAAATTTTCTTCTTAAAACTTTATTCCTTAAATACCATTATTTTTATCAAACAAATCAGAAAATCTTCCATTCTTTCAGAGTTCGATCAAGTCGCTGGGAGAACTACGCCATGTACAGCAACTGTGATCTCATTGGATTCAAGCGAATTGCCGAGAAAAAGAATGTGGCGAAGAAGACCGCCAAACCAGCTTACAATAAGAAAAAATCCTAAGATCTCAAAAACTCTCCACTTTAAAACCTTCGACAACATTCCTTTCATCCCAATCAGTACAACTTACAATTAGTTTGGCGATAACGTGTTGTAATTTACCGGTGTAATTTATAACGATGTAGATAAATTCATTAACTATGTAGCTACCAGAAAATGAGCATTCCTCTTCAACAATTCCAGGGATGAGTACTCGTTTACTGTCGTGGTTCACTTCTAAATAAGAATTGTCGATGTCGACTATCTTCACTTACATTCATAATTCTCCATCTGGACAACCACCCTCCTCTCTTTCTCTCTCGAACATCTCAGTTATACGTATGTATGTTTTCAAATTCCTGTGATCATGCAATTGCTCTAGAAGAAGCGAGGGAGTCGGGTGCAGTGGAATGATGATGCAGTGCACATTCTGCTGCACAAATATGTTACTTTCAACGACGGTCAGACTATTGTATTACTTTAGCTTATGGTTAGAAGGAAAATATACACTTTTGAATGAGCCAGACAGATTTCATGAGGAATGAATGTAATGAGCAATGCGAGATCGACTCCCGTGCCTCTTTCCATTACGCTGCATGTTTCCTCGTTAACTCACTATTTGGAAAGGGAAAGGGAACTTTGTAGATGGTTGTTAATGATCCACTTCGAGATCTCATGCAGATCCTTCGGAGAAAACAACGCTACTCTTGGAAGCATTTGAGCTTTTTCGTCACGAAATTGACGAAAAAGCTCAAATGCTCTTCTGCAGCATATTTTATACGCCTCCGGCAAGTAAGCAATTCACAGTCGCAAATCCTTACAAGTGTGCTATATTGGAATGAATTGCAAGGTTGTTATTTCCGGACAACTTCCTGGGCTGTACTCTACCGATCCGCGCAACTTGTTAATGTATGGTAATTTGGATGCAAACAATATCTATTATTTCCACAACTTATTATACAACTTACTTATTTTGTTTTATGTATTATTTTGATTTTTAAGATCACACAAAGCCAAAAATCAAAAATAATAGAATTGTCAATGTAATTTTTGCTTGTTATTAAAGGAGGTATCCGGGGAATAATTAACCTATGTTTTGCTCTATGGGAATAAGTTCATCTTGGCGTGAAATATATGTACATCCAGAAAGTTTGAGCGATTTTCCTCCATTACATTCTGAGGAATAGTAACGTGAAAACTGGCGGGTAGAGAATTAGCTACGGTAGGTCAGGGCCGCCTTCCTATTTCACATGCTCTCTCGACCGAGCGACAGGCAACTTTATGAGCGCGCGCATTCAAAGTGGTTCTCCTGCGCTACTATAGAATTATTCACCGGATACATCCTTTAACACTTCTTAGCTTCCGAAAAGACTTTTGTCGTGAGAGTGTTGTTTCTCCTATCCTCAATGCAATTGCTGGCACGTCTTTAGTTTAAATAAAGAGGAGCTGGGAACAAGGAGGAGAATCACAAAGGATAGAGACTGGAAGAGAGAGAAACACGGATATGAGAGAGAGAGAGAAAGTTGCTGCCGGAACGTGGATCGTTAATTGATAATCCCAAGTCATTCACTGTTCTGACTGGGAGCAGCTTGAGTAGTGACCGCGTAGCTTGGAAGTCTCTAGTTGCTTCCTCCCTTCCTAACGCATCTTTCTTTCCACATGTATGGACACTGAGAAAGAAATGGACGAAAGGCCTTTCCCGTCATGTCAATCGTGCAACATTCGATTCATATACCATAGTTGACAAAATTCTCTTTGACTCTATGTTCTTGTTGTGAGCTGCTCTCCTCTCTATCTTCGCCGCATTCACCCATCTTTGGGCATTAATTAGAATGCAAAAGAAAAAGAAATGCTGTAAAGATAGTCGAATTTCGCTCGCGCGGATTTTACATTAAATAAATAAATGTCTTCATATAAATTACATGTTTTGCTAAGTACAAAAAATAATTTATACATCCACATAGTCGACACATTGCCAAACTTATGTTATATGTATATGTGGCTTTTTGTTTCCTTTCTTTCCCAAGCAGCATTTTTTCAAACTTTTTCTATAACAAAACGAAGTCCCAAGGCCCTCTATCTCTGTGCGCGTGTCTCTCTCTCTCTCTCTCTCTCTCTCTCTCTCTTTTCTCTCATTCCTCTCTCTCTTTCATTGCCTTTCTCTTGGCATCTTCTGTCATAAGTGATATTCATGGAAAGAATATTCTGTTTGTTCGAGAGCATATAGTGTGGGGAAAACAGCCGCATCGTTCCATTTGGCCGAAGCCATCTTCACGTCTGAATGTATTATAAGAGTTTGTTTGGGCAAGACGAGAGGATAATTTTCATTTCTTTTCATATTCCTTCCTCTATCTGGACTGCTTCCTCTATTCTAGGTATGTAATAGTTGTTTATGTAACTAATTTATAATTCTGTGTTTTCTTAGCCAAACCATCCATCCCCCTTCCACTTTTGCCCTCCCTTCATCACTTCGGTTGTGGTGTCTACATAGCATTTTAACTGTGCACCCACTTGTTCTTGTTAACCGTGCGGACCTCGTCCACCCACCAAGATGTCACTGCTGTTGTGATTGATTCTCCCACCCATATTACTATATTATTTTAATATTATGTGGTGCCATTGAATCTACACATCAATGACAACAAGTAATATTCATCTTTCTTCCACATCTTTTTCTAAAATTATACCCTGGTTATTCTGTCTAATTTTTCTTCTAACGTTTTTTTGGGCGCGATCCCAAAGTGTTGTCGCACCATATATATGTTTGACGTAATAAATAAACAAGTAAAAACATTAATTTCTAGGCCATGACCATCGTGTTGTCCGATGGCAGCATTATAGGAGAGAATCTTCCGTATCTCTTCTCACGCTTCGGCATCCGACGCGGCATCTACTGGGAGCTTTGGCTCACGTGGGCGCGTGTGCTCAATGAGACGATTCTCGTTGTGAATGGTGGCCGACGAGGTTGGATCTTTAAACTTGGCACTTCTATTGGTGGACGGCGGGGTTTATTCTTAGAGTTTATTCCTTTGCTTCATTGAAATGCATCCAACAGTAATTCCAGTAGTATTCATTTTTCAATCCTTCCGCCGCCCGCCATAATCTCCAAAGAAAAAAAATCCCATATTCTCTTAGAGACTAGCTTGGCATCAAGCAGTGCTGTAAAGGATTCACTTATTGTCAGAAGAGCGAGGGCCGAGTGCGAATGGAATACATCCCGGTCACCTCGGCGCTATTCAAAATAGCACGGTTGATGGCTCGCTGGTTGACCAGGCAAGACAAGCTCAGAAATCTTTAAAAGAAATCGACATATTAAAAACACTCCAGTTCACTTCAGAGCTATAGACCGGATCGCCTCCGCGATTTCTACTACACAACCACGCCTATCATGTACAGCCTGGTTAGTGCGCGGCTTCTGTTTACGTGATCATCAAAGAATCCTTGAAAGTAATGGGGGTAGCAATTCTTGAGGAAAGCAGACAACTATTCCGGAATAGTGAAATACTTCAGGCTCCTGGCCAAGGATGTGTATCTATAAAATCGAAATACCTCTCTAATTCTCAGGAAGCCTTCTATGAACGTGTTCGCTTCTCTGAATATCCTTCCGTTCTCGCCTACACTGTCTTCTCTTATCCTGCCTCAGCAGTTCTCCTCTTTCTCACTGGCCTTGCCGTTTCACTGGAGCGATTCTGCACGAGTTAGTCGCATACATGTTTTTGAGAGTACGCAGTACACACAGTGCAGATAGTATCACGAGGCCGAACTATAAGGCAGAACTATTCAGTTCGCCATCTCCCGTGGAACTGAATAGTTCGCCCTCACGCTTCTATCGATAGCTCAGTTAAGGAGAGCTAGATAGTTCAACTAAATAGTTCGATGAGGCCGAACTATTGCGCCGGCCAGCACGCCCCGGCAGTGGGCTCGCGTTCGCTACCCCCCCCCCCCCCTCTCTGCTACACTCCTGCTTTCCAATGCTCTCTCCATTACATCCACCCTTTTCTGCACGTTCATCCTTCTTTCCTTCCATTCAAAATCCGATAAATTGCATTAGAAGTACTTCCAATTTAATTATAGCTATATTTATCGGATTAAAACAACAAAAAACACGGACATACAACAAAATAGACATGGGCCACAATATGATGAGAGAGAGAGAGACGCGAGGGAGTGAGAGAAGGACGGAGAGAGAGAGGGAAGGTGGCGGCGGGGGAGGAGTGGAGGTCGCAGCTGTAGCTGGGGATGAAGTCGTCATTCCTTTGAACTGCGGTTACCTCTGACCTTCGTGCACTACAATAAGACAGGATTAAACATTTTAAATACAATAAGATAATCTGAGGCTCTCTATCACTCTAGCAAAATAATATATTTATAAAACATTTGAAAAAATTTCTATCTAAATATATAAATAAATATACTAACTCACCTCAGTAGGCCTTTGAGTCGTCGTGTCCTCCCATCATTCCCTCGCCAAAGAAGAGCAGAAGAGAATTCACCGAGGTCACCAGCGAAGAGTGAACCGAATTGCCTGCAGAAAGGGAACAGTTCATAATACCTTTTTAAATAGCCCGATTCTTAATACGCACTCATACTACTTAACCGGTTCACTTTTATAATCGCTCTCAACTCACCCATAGTCAAACGGGCTCGGCGAGTGGATGGCATGAGTAGCAGGCGCGGCAAGGGCAGCAGCAGCCGGATGATGGTGGATGAGTCCGTTGTTGTTGGAGTGGCCGCCGAGGCCGAGGAGGGTGGGCGAGGAGCAGGGAGAGGGCGAGAAGAACGAAACTCTGCATAATAAGATGGCATATATATCACTTCACTCATCAACATAATCCCCTCTGCTTAAAAAGTAGGCTAAAACTAAATAAGTGAATCAGTAACAGAATCTCCGGCCATTAATACTCTACAACCAATGTCACTTAACTTACTCGGTATATAAACGTTAAACTAAAACACTCTTCCTTCCTAACTAATGATTGGACAAAAAAAATCTAATGCATAAGGAGATAACTAAGAAAAAACTGCCCAACCTTGAGGGACGCGAGGCTGGGGCTTACTCAATAGGCTGGGCGGGTTCGGCAGCCACATTCTCTACTCTCGCAGCCGCCCACTGGAGGCGAAAGAGAAGAATAGAGAAGACGAGACTGTTGTCTGCTCCTGAAATTTAAAGCAATTCTCGTTCAACTCACAAAGAGTTAAATCACAAAAGCAGTACATGATGGAAAAATAATTCCCCTCGACATCCCAGAGATAAAACAATAAATATATTACTATTTTAAAGTAGTGGACCTGCAATTTCACATTAAAAATATGTATTCCATTTTAAATTAATGCATAGCA
Source organism: Allodiplogaster sudhausi (assembly GCA_945643635.1). Classification (NCBI taxonomy): domain Eukaryota; kingdom Metazoa; phylum Nematoda; class Chromadorea; order Rhabditida; family Diplogasteridae; genus Allodiplogaster; species Allodiplogaster sudhausi. The sequence goes on from CALZFC010000027.1 coordinate 1,262,488, forward strand.
ACAGGACCCAATAGATATTACACATTCTCCTACTTTGACACTATCGTGAAATACTTTCAAGAAGTTTTTTTTACTAAACATCTTTTATTTTGTAATCATTAGAAACCAGGGAGGAAATCAATAGCGTTCACATTTCAAAGCAATTCGAGCAGGTATATAAACCAGTGGTTAACCTTTGCCTAAAATTCATCTCCGCGAAACGCTTAATCTGTGTCTAAAGCAGCCCAATATTCAGTTAGTTAGAAGAAAAGCAAGCAAAAAATTATACCCGGCCATGACCCCTAAAAGTGGAACATGCTCCATTCACTCTGCATGTCCCTAAAAGATGAGTAATCTGCAAGAGAGGTCTCAAACGGGGCCAAGGATAGCCCTCAAAAGACCCTCTCGAATCACCGCTCCGCACCTAGTCAGGAATGAGGGGGCCGGTCTCCGCGTCGACGTCAACAAGGTCGAGCTGCACGGAAGCGTGGTCGTTCGCGGCGATGACGAAGAGGAGCTGCAAGTGTGGAAGTATTCAGTAGTTGAAATAAAGATTCCGTAACCTAGACTCTTCTACTTTACCCCTCACAAAAAAATTCCGCAGAATACATATTCCGAGTTCACACCGCAAACAAAATGAACCAGAATAAAGAATAAAAACAGGGTTGGATAGGTAAAACATAGTAATTCAAAGACCCCCAAAACGAAGCGGATGCCGGAATTCGGCAACACTTTTTTCCCTGACAGCAACCAACTACTTGCGAGGAACGTAGAGCTCGACAGTCGTCGTCTTCCATGAGTGGCTCTCCGAGTTGAGACTGTGCGGTTACACTCAAAAGGAGTAGGATGATTAGGAACGATACATGGCAGGCTGACAATGCACATTAATATTTTAGAAGCGGAATAAAAAAAAATAAGCAGAAAAATGAAAGCTGATGTCAAGAACGCAGCAAGTCGAAACATGTTTTCGAAAATGGGCCTGCCGGCCGCGTTGCGAACGCAGCGCATGAATATCAAAAGTGCGTCAAGAAATAATGCTTGCGCAGTATTTGTTCTTGCGCGTTTTTGGCTTCGAAAGCCAAGATTCTTTTCTTTAATCCTTGGTTGTGGTATATCTTGAATGTTTTGTATTTGATTTTGTGGCCATTCAACTTTAAAAACTGCTTGTTTTCCAGGAAGAGGGCTGCGGCAGATCGTTCTCAGCCCTACCATTCTCTGTCGACTTACAGGTGTGGCTTCCATCTCATTATTACTGAGATGGTTTTATTGACTGCCACCATATATTTACTCTTTAGTTTTTCAATCTGTTCGTACCCAGTTTTTGAGATTTTTCCTTAGTTTTCTTTACCTCCTTCGTTAACTTACTTTGACGAAAGGATGATGATTGCTTTTATGAGTTTTTCCTTGTTATGTGTTAGTTTTCTATCTAAATTTATCCGCCATATTGCAGAGGAATCTGCCTGAGCCGTCCTCGCTTGTCGCGTTGGAGAAATTCTTCGGTTTCTCTTCGTTCCGTGCTCATCAGCGGGATATTGTGGAGCGTGCTCTGAACGGAAAGGATCAATTGGCTGTCAGGGCAGCAGGTTGGCAAATTGATTTTATATATGGTTGCTTATATCTCCTTGACGGAAGGAACGCATCAGAATTCTTATTTTCTTCGTTCCGTCCTTGATTCACGGTGACTCCTAATTTTCAGAAGGTTTACCATCTGAGTTTAATTAATTCTTTTCCGTATGCCTAACCATACAATTTAAAATGGTATTGCCCGTATGTGAACTTATAGGAGATACTTTCCCCAACAAGGTTTTCTTCTTTTGCCTATAATATTTTGAGTCTATAAGAATGTCTTAAGGTTGCGGAAAGTCGCAGTGCTATCAGCTCCCTTCACTGATTCGTCGCGACCTGACCATTGTGATCTCCCCGCTTTCTTCCCTGATTCGGGATAATTTTAAGGTTGTTTAAAGCATTTTTTAAGGCTATTTCATAGATTGATAGATATGTCGTGAGAATAATTTTAAAAAAATTTCTAAATTAAGATGTTCACCCAAGCATTTGTGTTTTAAAATAAATATAAAATAGTTATAATCAGGACATACGGCATCACATCGGCGGCCAGGCTGAACAAGGAGACATCGCGGGCAGAACGCAAGCGGATTCTGCAAGGTTGTCAGAGCGGCGCGATCTGCCTCCTCTACTTGACTGGCGAGTACGCTCCCGCCACCTACCATCTTCTGCACTCTCTCAATCATCGTCAGTTCTTCTTCATTTGCTATTTTCTACTTTAAACATCAAAATTTTGTAGGAGAATTCTCGCCATGAGTTCAGCAAAAATAAAACTTTTTTAAATGATAAACAGAACATTCCTAATTCAGAATGAAATGTTTAGCTTGTTTACTGATCCACTATATAGTTATACCATTACAGAATATTTTTCTTCTTTAGGAGTCTCCCTGATCGTAGTGGACGATTCACACTGCATCTCCAAGTGACTTCAGAAGCAGCTACAGTATGCTTGGCAAACTGCGCATACTCTTCCCGAAGGTTTTTGGCTGCCTTTCTCTAATTTACTTGTATTGTGCAGTATTTGTTAGTGTTGCTTTACCTTTCAAAGTTCTAATATGTTATTCACGATTTCTTTATTCACACAGTTTGCGAAAGCTTCTTGAAGCCGTGTCAATTTTATAGCCTAAACGGTTCATCTTGTTCCATCAGGGATTCCTGTGTCTTTCATGTGCCATCTATTTATTAATATTATATCATCGTGTGGATTACATATAAGATTGTTTTTTTCGAATTAACCACTTAACAGGTTCATCTGTTCCATCAAGGATTCGTATATCTTTCATGTGCCATTTTTTTATTTAGGTTTTGCATTTCAAGCTGGTCATCTTGTGAATATTTATAGGCTAATGATTGACTATAAATGATGAATCTATACTATTAATTAAATAATTTAGCCTTTATTTTAGAAAATAAATTCGTGTAAACTGGAATCGCAAATTTATGGAAGACTCAAATATTGGGGAGGTATTTGAAAGATGAATGGTAGGTGGGAGGCGGAACGGATTTTGGAAAAGTCATTCGAATGTTAAAAATCCTCTGAATAGTTTACCAGTGAGGAAGCCGAATTGAACTATTGCCGGAAAAGCTGGCATTAGTTCACCTTGGCCGGAATAGTTCTGGCAGGATAGTTCGACCTGAGCGAACAATAAAACTGAACTATTCGCAGCGTGCTAATAGTTCCGAACTATCTGCGCTGTGTGTAGATACCTGCCCGGGACGGCACAGGCCTAGTTTTGAACTTTGTGTTGCTTGTTTCACATTTGCAAGGACATACATATGTATTTATGAACATGGTACAGAAGACGTTGGTCAGCCACCAGATTATAATTCATGTTGAGCTCGAAAAGTCCGAATTCGAGCGCATAGTGGATTCTATGCCGTGGCGTCGATCATTATCGTTGTCACGCACTCGGCCGCCTTCACCGGCAATACAGCAGTCCCTTCGAAAGTGCCAACTACGTAAGACCTTTTCCCTTTTCCCTTGAGTGAGATAGGATTTCTTGCTAGTTTTTTTTTTAATATAAAAAATTTAAGGCATTTCAAGGACTTCATAACTGATGTCCGCAAAGGATCGTCGAAGATGATCTTTTTAGGTGTTTCCCTTGACGGAGCACTTCGCGAGATAATCGGCGAAAATTCGGTATGCACTCGCTGTACAAAGTAGAAGCTTTAATGTCAAATGTTTTCATCGCTAACACACTCAGATTGAAGTATGAATTTCAGAAGCACGCAGTGAACGGTGTATTTATCCCAAGCGACATGCATAGTGCTGTGAACGAAGTAAAGTTTTCATTTATTCACATTCATATAATATGTCCCAACTACCCTCCAAGATGGCCAAAATGTTGCAATCAGCGCGCATTAAATGTCGCATTCCAGACAACTTGAAACATATATATTGATTCTGTTTTCAATGAAAAGTGAAATTCCAGATGCAGCACAAACATTACTTCATTCCAATATGAGTTGGACAGGAGTAACATGACTTCGAATTTTTTTTTTGATGCTAAGCTCTTATCTTTGAGCATTATTTAAACACTCAAAACATGGCCAATTTACCCTTAATTACAGTGTGCTGAATGTGACAAAAGAAGACGATTCAAAATAAATAAGTTTCCATCGCAACAAGCTACGACTTGCGTTCTGATTGAAACATTGCTCGCGCTGCTTCCAAATGCACATACATATGTATGTATGTATGAACATACAAACGTGCATACATATGTACGTATGTACGTAACAAATCACAACTGTGTAAATTATGCCAGCTCTGTAATCCGCAAACGCGTAGCGCAATATTCGTTGAACTCGACGCCCTGTTCATCGTCTATCCTAACGATCCGTACAAGATACCATGTCTCTTCCAGAGGTTTGTACCGATTCTTTGGAACTGATGGCTCAAACGTTTGCAAAAATAACATATATTATTTCATGGAGTTTACAACTGTAGAATTTTGCGCGATCCCTCGAAATCAGTCAAAATGTGCACCTGCAATATCTTCTCTACATCTCATCAGGCTCAATGCGGATATCCAACCGCGTAGCACATTTGATCGAGGTCAGACACTCCGAGATGCCGGCTTCTTCGTGCCAGCTCCGTCGACCTTGTACTTCAGGTCTAGTATATTTCCTTCATTACATATATGCTTCTGGCCAAGTATATATATATATATATATATATATATATATATGTAAATCTTCAGAAGACTATATACATTCATATTCAGAAGTATGTATATATCCAGCAGGTCAAGTATTTATTCGGGATTTCATTTACATATATTCTGCAAGACCACTGGCATTTTCAAGTTTTGATCAAAGCAGTTAAAATCCCGCTCAGAAGTGAACAATATTTTAAGCAAGACCCGATTCACGGCTCGTCAACGCAAACTCATGAGCATCATTGCACAGACAATGTTCAGCGCCGACCAGGTTAATGAAGATGCCTATTTGATGCATATAATTTGATAGTTGCATTTCCATGTTCCATCCTTTTATTGTCAGATTGCGCCATCTTTTCTGTCGTTTTATACTTGTGCTCAGATTGTTCTTATTATGATAATCTAATCAAATATATATTAAACTCAAGCAAATAAACGTAGATATGTAAGCCTTGCAGATTGATAATTTCTGGTGGCGCCGCTACTCGAACCGGCCAAAGTACGCAAACATTCGAGTGCCGCAAATCGACTTTCACCCTGTCGAAACCGTATCAGTCAAGTTGAACTTTTACCTCGCCTCATCACTCTGCGCAGTTGCTTTAATTGTTCTATTTGCCGAAATTGCCTATTATAAATTTTGCCAATTGAGACGCAGTCATGTTTTCTTCGAACGATATTTGAGATAATACGACTTGTCGAATCTAACTCAATTGCAACTGTATTTCCATTAACAATTTCTTGGGATGAAGTTATAGTTTATGCATGAATATAACTCATAGCATTGAATGTTATCAATTCTACAATTCATTGTTAAACCACCCGCAATATGAAATACCCGTTAGTTTACCGTAGCAAAAAGCAGACGTTGAATTTGTTGAATTCCCCAAGTCGTTTTAGCATATTTCATCTGCGAAAGTGGTGCATGAGTCTCTTAACCAAGAAGAAGTCAATTGATCTCCTGCATGGCTACTATAAGTCGGTAAATGACGATGATATCATTCATTATATAAATGGGAATAACTTTTCTTATTTTATGGTGTTCAATACTGTCAATTCGACAAATCAATTGTTTTATGAAGCGCACTTGAATTATGTATCCTTTGGTATACCGTACCTAAAACTGACAATAAATCGATTCAATTCACCTGAGTCTCCGGGAGACATTTCAGTAATTTTCTGTAGAGGCAATCTATGTGATTCTCCTAGCTATAATAAAGCTAATTGATCTTCTATATGGCTACAATGAGTTGCTACATGATAATGATATCAATCATTATATAAATAGGTAGGTGGAGTGTGTGCACTAGTCGACATCAGTGAAAAATTTCGCAAGGTGACTCATCGGAACAAGGAAGGAAAGGAGGCTGAACGCAAGGGAGAGAAAGAAAAAAGATAAAGTAAACAGAGATATAGATATTTAGAGTACCAACCGCATGACGTGTTTAGCAGGCAGCCCATGTGCGGCGCTGCTTTGACCCATCCTAGCTAAGCATATTGCTTCAAAGTTGAACCAGCGCACCGTCATCTGCACAAATTCACTGGTGTTATTTATGATCTGACTTATTTTATGAATTGTATTGATGCATATTTTACGCGCATTCGGTGTAATTCATTAGATTTCAACGCCATATAACTGAAAGTTATCGATTGGTTTATGTACTGATATGGAAACGGCTGAATTCTGTTTAAACTGTAATCCTCATTGCAAAGTGTATCCATTTTGCGTGCTGGGAGAATACAAGAAATAATAATGCCGAGTTCATGTAGACTCGCTTGACCTGTTCAGATTACATGTTCATGATCAGATTTAAAGCACGTTTATTTCCTCGTTAACTCACTGTGCTCAAAATGACGAAGAAACTTTGTTGAAAAGTCATATTGATGCCAACATCTGTCAACATTTAAGCTTACTTTGCTATAGGATGTCGCTCAACATTTGCTCTCTTTGCTAATGAACATTAGACAATCGGAAATTTGTCTCTTTCTCTTCTTAGTTAAAAAAGATAAATGTGTCTACAAGAATTAATATAATTGTGAAACGATTCATACTATTATGACTACTTTTAGTCAACATTTTGAAGCTTCTAATAAAAAAGTGTGCTTTATGCATCAGATTTTAATGTCATGTATGTATGTACTATCTGAAAAGAGAATAAACTGAAACAATAAACAAACTTTAAGTGTTCGAAGTGCCATCGACATTGGATAGGCCAAGAAGATTGCATCAGATGGGAATTCAATAAACTTTCCATTTTCTATACCTTTCCCCATCACATACATATTAGATATTGAGATTTCCAAATTGTGAGTTAACGCTGCATCATAAACCAACTCTTTGGAATAGGCAGGAAACTTTGTGGAAATGTCATATTGATGGTAAATGCAAGCATTCTTATGCCGTCTGTCTATATTTGAAGTTTGCTGGAGGCTGCCTCTCAAAATTTGCTCTACTTGCCTACGTATGAACACTTGAAGAATAGTCATTTGTGTCTTTTCCTTCCCTTTTAAAAGAAGACAATGCCCCTACAAAAATATAATTGTGAAGTATGTGACGGTCTCATTTTGAAATGGGCATCTCATTGATGTTGCTCTTCGCATTTTCTCAACAGCAAAGATGGGACGCGCGAGCTGCTTTGCTCTCGGCGACATTAACGTGGTCGTCGTAGGCGGCGAAAGTGAATTCGCAGAGGCGAGCTGAGCCGTCCCTCTTCTAGCTCTCATGCAGATCCTTCGTGAGAAAACAAAGCTACTCTAGGAAGCATTTGAGCTTTTAAAGGAACTATCCATGGAGTTTAACAGCCGCTTGTGCAGAACAAATTCGCGCATGATATTGCAAAAAGTTTTGGCGGTATGCTAGCACAGTATCCATCACAACAAACTGGACTTTGTGAGCCTTTTTATCTCTGCCTCTCTTCTCATTCCTCGAATCTCAAGCGTGGCTTGCCGCTTCGCACCTAGTTTTCACCTTCTTTCTGGTAGAATGAGGGAGTGCATGTGGACAAAATAGGCAAGGGTGATGACGTCACTCCCTAAATTCTACAGTACGGCATGGGTAAAATGTGGTTTTTCTCCTCAGGGCTCCTTTAGGACGCATTCTCACTTTTCCTAATGATGTTTCTAGTTGGACCGGATAGTATTAACAAAAAAATTCAGTAACATTGTAATCTCCATGGACAGCTCCTTTAAGTCACGAAATTGAAGAATCGGATGAGGAAGACAAGCCTATTGTTCAACAGTTTATTCTCTACGCCTCTGGCAAGTAAGCAGTTCTTGTCGCTAATCCTTTCCATTGTGGTGACTCTATTTCGGAATGAATTGCAAGAATGTCATTGCCGGTCAACTTCCTGGGATGTACTCTGCCGATGATTCAGCGCAACTTGTGAATGTATGGTAATGTGGATGGAAACAATATCTATTATTTCGGCAAATTATGCTTAGATAAGGGAGAAATCATTGAGCAATGTGAGGCACCCATGAACCAGTCGGAAAGAACACACCGCTCCGAAGGAGTAAGCTCTTGTTGGACTCCCATGCGCGCCAAACGCTTTTGCCATTTTGTTTTACTTATTATTTTAATTTTTAAGATGTACATAAGGTTAGTAGGTACTAACATACAAGGTTCATACCTACTATATTAAATTCTTCCATGTCACGTGTAGCACTCGAGATTGCATTCTATCGAACATGTCCCAGACAGTACGAAACTAAAAAGAAAGAAAAAAATTATTCTCACCGATTTTGACATTCATTCAAAGAAGCCTTCTACGAGGGTGTCCGCCTTTCCCAACATCGTTCCCCCTTGCCTACATCGTCTTTTCATATCCTGCCTTTGCTATTATTCTGCTTCTTGTTTGGATCGCCGTATTATTCAAGATTGCGCAAAGAGTTGTTTAATATTTGTATCCTAAACTGATAACTCCTTACAATTCTCAACTCATTTGTAGGCCTACTTGCCTATCATGATGATTTTATAATGATTTTGACCCGCTGTACTGTTTAACGCAATTATTTTAATTTGAATCATTACTAGATTTCTATATGCGGTATCTTGTTATTATATAATTTCGACTCACTTTGACGGATTGAGATCAGTCGTTGTTGTTTCTGAGTTGATGAGTCGTCGACTTCTTCTGTCTCTCTTCACTCCGTTTCCTTCTCGCTGTTCATCATCTTGAAGGTATAATTGAAACATTAAATAAATCGACTCGTATTCCTCTTGTAAAGGAAAAGTGTTACTTTAGCGTCACACGAGGAGAAGAAGTTTGAGGAGATAAAAGTTGATAATAAATTTGGGGTGAGTGGTCCTGAACGGTATTGGATCGACAACTTTGACAACTCAAAAGGCCGTTGAGTCAGGAGATTCGCGGCCTAATTCATTTCAGGTTTCCCTTTCCAGAAGATCACTACCTCGACCCTTGTTAAACAAAACATTTCGAAATTCGATAAAATCGAAAAATTATCGTGACTCCAACGTCGAAGTAAGCTCTGTCCCTCACATCAGCCTAACAACTATCGTCTTCTCATCCCTTCGAATACTGTGAGATTTCTTGAAATATCATGATGTTAATTAATATATTTCTCAACTGACGAATATTTCAGTCAGTTCTCGCTCACTCTCTCGCAACTTCTGCCATCTAAGAAATCAGTATCTCTCTGACGCCCAGGCCAACCCAAGGGATGTTCCTAAGGTAAGGCTCACGTCTTCTTGTAAAATTTGGAGAATAATGATTTCGTCACTCGTTGGACTCGAACACTAGCATGCAGGCTCAATCGATTGCCCCTCCTGACGGAATCTTCCATTCCTCACGTTTCCTTCCTTCCAGCCCTTTCCATCATTAGCATACCCATGGTGTTTTCGAGGCATTTCTCATCATTCTCCCCTCCCTGGCCCATCGTGAGCGGTCGCTCCCGTCAGATTTGTCGTGGGTTCCTGGTGATAAACCTACTTTCAATCCCACCGTCTTCTACAGCGAATGGCAGCGAAGTAGAATACAATAACAATACTTTGTTATTTCAGATGGTTCTGCCGAATCCGTTCCTCGTGAAGATTACGCAGTTTCTCATGCCCGGCCAGTCGCTTTGCGTCTTCGGTCTGCTGGCCACCAACGCTACATTGTCTGCAAATTCTTCACTTCTTCTTTCTTAAACTCTCATTTCGAAGCCTTTCAAAGGTAAATATTTTGGAATATATTCTAATTCTTCTTATTCTCTATTTCCATAGAGTCTGCCTGAATCTTGGCCCCGAACGCCGCATTCTGGTTGAGGATCTTCGATTCGATAACAAGACGCTCGAGCTCTACTTTTTTTGAAATTCAAAATTTTTCTATTATTATTAGTTTTCTTTATAAGAGATTTTTTGCTGACAGCGAGAGGGCAAACCTTTACAAGATAAATTTACACCCAAAAGCCAAAATGACTCCTTGCAGGATCACATTCGTTCTTGAGAGAGCCTGGCCGTCAGGCCCGGCGATCTGATCGAGCTGCGAATCCGGCATGTGAACTATTTTTAGTAAAATTGTTTTATTATTATTTCAATTTATAGATTTTTTAAGTATTAGTTGATCAGAAATAGAAATGTCACTTAACAAAATTATAAGAAGAAAACAATTTTCTCTAGAGTTCACAATGACGAGTTCGAACTGAGAATCAACGGCAGCCATCTGGCCAATATCATGCATGGCGGCAAGTTTGAGGAGATCAATAGCTTTGAGGTCGAGATCGATTCAATAATAACAAATAAATAAATAAACAAAAATAGAAAGATACTAAGTGAAAATCATCGCCTCAGATCAATAAAGAGTGTAAATCCTGATAAAAATGAAAGTGTATAGAGCTTCTTTCTTCATATTCACAGGTCTCCGGCGACATTCAACTGAAGAAGATTGCACTCGGCTGAAAGTACTTCACGCTGCCTTTCGAGACTCGCACTTTCCCGGGCGGCTTCCTGGGCATTGGTATTCGAAGAACTATCCAAAAATCGCTTTGTTTTCTAACTCAAGCGGCAAAATTAAGTAATAAATAAACTCCTTTAGGGCAGAAAGTCGAAACGTATGTCAAGCTGACCGGGGATGAGTTCGCTTTCACCTTTGTAGACATGTATGGAAGCATTCGCTTCCACTTCAATCCGCAGCATCACGAGAACCGGGTAGGATGACACTCTCTTCAGATATGGAATACGATCATCCGGAAAAATCATTAATGAATAATTAACATATGATTTTACATATGTACATATACGCATTTGCCTTTCCAGAAAGTTCGAACCAAATTGTTACCAAGAGTTACAAGCCCTCAAAATATTGCTTGTGGAAAAATTCTTTTTCTGTTCCCTGACTCCTCTTCAGATTATGTACAACTCTCACAATAATATCTACTGGAGTGAGTACCACGAGGTCACTCGCCCGCTCCCGATCCAGCAGAACGTCGGCTTTCATCTGACCTTCATCAACGAGCCGAACCATATCAAGGCAAGCTCCAAATTTGCTTGCGTTCCATTAACGAAAGTTACTCTGCGAACTTCTTATGCATCATTTAATGACTTCATGGCCTTGTACATGTGTAAAAGCACTCATCCACTGTACAGGTTTTGATCAACAACGCCGAGATCCACAAGTTTGCGCATCGCACCTCGAATCCTGGCAAAGACTACAAGTCCTACAACTTCACGGCCGGTATCGTCCTGGAGAGCCTAGACATTCGCTAAGCACTGTCTGCCCTTGACGAAACCCCCTTTTTGAATAAAATGTTAAATTTGAACATGGCCAATAAATACTACATCATAACGCATACAAATACATATATGTACATAGAACATTATCAGAGTCAGAATTTTAATATGCAAAAATATATATTTTAAAATGCTACCTTCACTTTATCATCCATGTCCAAGTCACGTGAAGCACCCGTCCTGCATTCTCTAGACCCAACTTATTAAATTACTATATTACATGGCATTTTGACACGTCAGGCAGCCTAGACGCGATCAAGTCAAAATTTCAATTTCATCAGAAATAGGTTTACTTCGATGTTACTCTCTTGCAAGCTCCCTGTATACTGAAGAAATGGAAACTGCTATCGTTAAAGGAGGGCAATCATTAAAAAACTATGTGAGATTTCCAAGACCCATCATATTCTTTAATGCGCTGGGTTTGTGCGACTTGCGAAATTGCACTCGACCTATTCTTAGAGCTTGACCCGAAAATTTGAGCCGACCTTCATTACGTTTCTTAGTTCCTACTCCTCTAATCACCGCGATATCATCCCTGCTGATGCCAATCCTCGTGTCGGACGGTCAAGTGAGCCAGCGACTCGCGCCTTTCCTCTTCTCTCGCTTCGGCATGCTACGTGGCATCTACTGGGAACTTTGGCAGACGTGGGCGAGGGCGCTCAATGAGACAATCATTGTCGTCAAGGGCGCGAGAAGAGGCTTCGTCTCATTGGTATAGAATTGTGACAATTTATTTTCCATGACAATTATGCTTTGCGACAAGTTTTGCACGCCTCCCTTTCTCCTCTCATAAGAGCGTGGTCCTGACTCGGCTGGCTGGCATCTCGGACTGCTTGGAGAGATACAGAATGGCTCCGTTCATGGCTTGCTCGTTGACCAGGGTTGAAAAATAGGCCCAAAAAATTCACACATGTATGTGCACAAAAAACCTGTAATTCACTTACATATTCTTCCAAGAACTACCGTCCGGAGCGTCTGCATGATTTCTAACACCACTGTAACGCCGATCTTGTTCAGCCTTGTTAGCGTCACCTTTCCAATGTTCCGACAATGACCAGGGAACATAGACTATACCAGGGTTTCGTTAGCGCTGTGAATGTAATGGAAAAGCAATTTAATGTATAGGATTAAAAGGCTCCAAAATTGATTTGCTAGTCCTGAAAAACATTTTTTTTAAATTACGATACCAATCCAGATATCCTGGCATTGCCCTTCAATATTACGCTAAGAGTAGGTTACTTAATAGAGTCTGTTTATTTTGTATTTTTATCCTAAATCAATAGTATTTTACAATTAGCTAATAATTTAATGCATACGTGCATTTCAGGACAAAAGGCAAGAATACGGACTACGCGGTCGCTTTGATTGTGCTCGCTGCCGTTCACTCGGCCGCCTTTACTGGCAACACGGCTGTGCCATCGACTTTGCCGCCGACGTTATTTACAATTATATTTTATTTAAAAAAGTAAATAAACATTTTGATCTAAAATAGCCTGTTTTACTCAATTCAATACTTAAATTTTTTTCTTCTTCTTTATATATTTAAAAGTGGATACTACTGCCATTTAGTTAAAAAGAAAGAGGAGGACACCAATTTCCTCTTTCATTTTTTTTTTTTTTTTTTTTGCAGGGTGCAGTGAATTTTTCTTTGGAAGAATAATATGCATTTATCCACTAAAAATATGTGAGTATATTGTCGACGGCAGCAACGATGGATATGTTTGATCAGCAACGTGGCCAAGTTCTATTTGATGAAATGATAAGGAAGACGATGAAAAGTGAAGAAAAAACATAATACCTAAATTATATGCGTGTACATTACATGACATAATGTATCTCGGAAAAAAAAACGTTTTAGACAGAAATTACAATACATACATACCTCATTCAGGTGCTTTTTCTCGATTGCTATTTCCAGCTACAGACAAATTACTCAGTGCTAGTGCTCTTTTGGCGTACTCTTTAACGAGCGGCCATTATTGCTTTACAAGTATCAGAGAAGCTTGATGGCCCACTCCGCACAAATCTCAGCGTTAATTGTTAAAAGAGCAATAGAATAGCCGATAGCGAGCTGGATCAGTGGGTACTTCATGGCGTATTGGTCGTACGTGGCAGGAGGGGGTTATTTTATTTCTTCCTATAGAAATAGTTGGCCAAGTTTGTTGATTAGACCCGAGAACGAGTACAAGGTGCAAATGAAAAAGGCACTTGGTGGCAAGTGGCAGAAAAAAAGAAGTGTTAATTTTGGGCCTTCTTCGAGCAATATGTACTTACATACATATGTGTATGCCGTGCGCATTTATTATCTACTGTAAAGAAGGCTTTCGAATGGTTGTAGAAGTACTGGACGGAAAGTTTCACACGTGTTACTACCTCCCCCCCCATATCCTCCTTCCTCTCTTGCGCTCTCGCTCTCTCACTCCCTCCCTCCTTCTCTCTCTCTCTCTCACGTCATCAGTTGGGAAAGAAACATTGCAACATTTGTGTCAAGTGCTGAATTGCAGGCGTCCAAGCTACATACGCTGCCACGTGAATGCGTACATATTTTCTTGAGTCCTTTGTTCTTTGCAATCTTCTCACGCGGGTCGCCTTGGATTCGGTTGAGCTCTATCTATCTCTTGGAATTGTCATTTTGCATATGACTGACATTTTTTTTAAATATATGCACATAAGCAACATTCTTTAGTATTTAGTTTGGATACACACATTCACACTTACTTGGCTATCTGTCATGCTGAGAAGTTTTTTTTTCTCATTCATTTCCGGGTCCTCGAAGACTCCAAACGTGCCTCTTTCTCAACAAATCGTGTACATGCTATGAGAGAGAACGAATTGAACATAAGAGAACATAAGAGAAGGCACACTACTCTTCTTTTTCCATGCTAACTGTTCATTCCTCCACCGCCTGACAGTTGATATTACTTAGAGTAAGAAAAAACACAACCAATTACGTTCGTAATACAGTAATAAAATACGTTCATCGCTAGCCGAATCTTTGTTAAAAAATAACGTATCATCGCCACCTATTCGAATTAGTATAAGAACAACATGATAGAGCATCAAGACCACGAATCATTCGGTTATTGTTTTGAGTGGTGTTTTGACGGTAGAAACCATTCTTATGTTTTTGGCGCCCATTTTCGGTTCATACATATCATGCGAGGCGGTTCGCGCGCGCTTCACCGACTTGTTGCCCGGCCGCTTCGCGGACTCGCTATCAAACTTTTCTTGCGATTCCTTGGCTTGGTTCATTACTGCACGTCATTTTCGTTGTGTTAACTAGAGAAAGCGATAAATAAATATTTGCTAATGAGATATATACAAGTAGCTATAATCCATTACTAGTTAAAGATTGGGCTCTGGAAATATACCTTCATTTATAATATTTTTTAAACAATTTGCCCGGCACCATTATTTTGTCTCTATCCATCCCAAAATAATAAAATAAGAGAGTTAATCATTCAAAAGGGAAATCATTGGCTGATGGTGAGAAGATTGCTGAATCTAACTATGAAAACCTTTTCCAAAACACCCATTGGCAATGTATTTATGTTAGTGCGTACTTTTTATTATCCCTAATTCTTTCGTTGATTGCCCTTGAACAATGCCAACTGCCCGTTGCTCAATTCTTCATGTGTCCGTTTCACTCATTTACTCAACTCTCCATTTCTCCTTTCTTGCAAGGACAGGCATGTTCGTTATAGTTCTTGCTCTCTTTCTCGATACTTTTTCTCTTTCGATCGGCATCGCTGTCGGGGGGAGGGGGGCATACAGTTCTTGAATTCCAAGCCTGACGGATTTTCTAGATTCGTGAACTTGGAATGTTTCGTAAGTTCGTAAGTTGGGCTGTCTGCATGGTGGATCTCCATGCGAATAATGAGTAGGAAAGTACATACGACGGATTCTTTTTAAAATCTGACTGTTTGTACTTGTTCAGCATGTCACAAACCACCCTAACAAACACAAGAAACTGCTTAAACGTGCCTAGTATCGCTCAAATTCCAATTGAAATTATTTAAATAAATCTAATTAATCTAATTAATTTATGTACCTGAAATGTTGGGAGGTACTGTAAGTGAAGTCACACTCTGCATCACATGCCAACTTTTCATTTCTTCTCCACCTGAGAGTTGCTTCGGATATTACGGAGGGATAGAAAAACACAGCCAATTACGGTCCTAATACAATGCTAAAACACCTTCATCGCCTATCTTTGTTTTAAATAACGTATTCGAATTAGTACAAGAACAACATGGAAGACATTCAAGACCACGAATCATGCTGTTATTGTTTTAACCTTTTTTTGGACATATATACCTATGTTTTTGATGCTCGTTTCCTGTTAGAATCATACGAGGCGGTTCCTGCGTGCTTCACCGGCTTGTTGCACGGCCGCTTCGCTAACTCGCAATTTAACTTTTCTATTTTGATAATCACGCTCCTATTGTCGCGCAATTTTAAATTTAACTATCCATTTCCTTTCAACATTTAGGTAATTTTCTTCTTTTTTTTGCTTAATCAAGTTAAAAAAGTCACTATTCGACCCTTTTCGGGCGTCGAACTTTTGGTTGCCAAAATCTAATAATAGAAATGGGAAACCAACTTTTGGATATTATTAGACTTGCTTCTTAGAGTTGCCATTTCCTGTGGACAATCTGAACACCCTGAGGAATCTTTGCGTACTTCTCAATAAGAAGTACAATACAAGCTATTGAATATCCTAAGGCGAGAAGTATTAAGGGATACTGCAATACATTCAGCTTGTATTGGTCGAAAGAATACTTCTGCATCACGCCTGGTACGACTTGGCTCTTCGTCGCAAAGGACAAATATTTCGGCAGCCAGAAGTATTTCATCTGTAATTCTATACTTCCTTAGAAAACAACTTCGTTAAATCAACTAATAATAATAATAATATTAATATTAATAATAATTATAATAATTATAATAATTATAATAATTATAATTATAATAATAATTATTATTATAACAACTATTCATAGATATGTATATAAAGGCGACTGTGCATCTTGGCTTGCAAATTCTGTTCGAAAATAAATGCGGTCTTATTTACTTTTTAGTGCAAGCTTCAGCCGACCTTGTCCATATTGTACATTCCAAGTAGAATCTCGGAGAGAGGTCCACGAATTCGCGAAGCTCCTGAACGAAGAAAGCAGACGAGCGGTTCCTGTTCGAGTGGCATTACTGAATGAATCCGGGGATACTTGGACGCATACTGTGCAACGTCTGCGGCCGATTCAGACACGCTGCAACAGACAGGTCTTTCTGCAGCATTTGCTTTTTTTATTAAGTGATACAATTCGAGAAGCTTGTGAGATTCAAGGGTACAAATTGAGAAGTAAAATATCATTTTCTTTGCAATATTAGAACAAATGATTTTATAAAGCTTGATTGGAAAATTGTAGCACAAATATCGATCGAATTTGGCAATTTTTCTTTTTTTTTGGTTAATATATAAAGTACATATATATCTATATTTTTTTAAATTTCTTTCTTTACGTAGCTGCTGGCCAAGTTTGCTGATTAGAGACGAAAACGGGCCTCATGATGTCACATTCGTATTTGAGAGGAGTACGGCTGAATACGAAATCCGGAAAACGATTGTGTTGCATACTTAGCAGAAACGACCTTCTTGAAGTATCACATAGCTGGAAATTAACGATAAAAATGCAAGAAGCAAGAAAAATATTACAAAAAAATTTTATCAAAGAAAAATTACAAGATTAAAAGAAGTAAAATAAAGATATTCAAATAAAGAAGAAGTAAAAGAGAAACGGACAAAAAGTAAAATAAAAATATTTGCAATAACCATTTCAATCTCCCGTTGGGTGTTTTTTTCATACTGAAAGGGATTCGATCCTGTCAGGTTGGCAAACGCGTCCACCTATTGAAATATTACTGTAATTTATTCTCAATGAGTATTCCGAAATGATATGTACTGGCTATTGTGTGCGTGTGGTTAAAATTATTTACAATTAGGTAACAAGTCAATTAGAATCTTATGTAACGTATTTTCTCTATTTGTGCCCTTCAGTCTATTAGAACCCCCCCCCCCCCCCATCCAAGTGAAATACCAATGGACTTTCAAGGGCGGCCTGCATGGGAGCGATAATGTCTGCGCTGTTCTCCTCGAAAGAGTCGAGTAGATGTGATATTGATCTAAGATATAACAAATATATTATGTTAAAATAGTCACTCCCTACTATTTCGCTGTGCTCAGTAAAAAAAGAAATAAACAAATAAATAAATAAACAAATAATTTAAGGAGTGCAATCACCGAAAAATATAGTAATACGTGTTCAAATGTGTAAAGATTTCGAATGGAAGTCCATTAGAAATGTACGGTAAGAGCGGGTGTACATGTGACTATTGTTTCGAAACGCAGTCAATTCTGGTTGATTATTTTGATGTTATTTATTCTTACTAAAACTTTTTACAGAAAAACTATCAAGAGCACTGTATTAAGGTCACTTAAATGCCAAATTTTCAAAGTCTTTGTATATTTTATATTACCGCTATGGTGCATGTTCCGGTAGTTACTGTAACACCACGTGTTTGCACTGCCACACCAATCAGAATTACTTCAAGGTGAGACTTTTTTGTGGACTTTCATATACATATTTTCTTTATCTATGTATATGCCCAAAACTATTTGGAAATGCCTAAGATGCTTTATATATCGTGAACGACTTTTCGGTGATCACCCTCTTATAACTAAGTGCGCAGAATTCGACCAAAGTCTGTATCTCTGTACCTCTGTACCATGGAACCAATATATATATATATATATATATATATATATATATATATATATATATTTGTACTGACAATGCAGGCTGAGGTGCATTCCTTGCGGCAGTAATTTTGAAAGTTGATTGGTAGCTCATATTGATGACAAGGCCGGATAAGACGAAGCAGTACGATGGAATTGATTTGTCAATTACAGCAGTAGATGATGATTGCAAATATCTGTTATTCAAAGGACTTTTTGTTTTTGTTTACTTCATATCCACATTATGTATGAAGTACATGCATACCACGTAATGGTTTCGAAATGCATATTCTGTTACCTACGAAGATTCGCAATGATCTCAATAACCGTTTGGCGACAGCTGTCCCGTAGACTAGACTGATTGAGAGCAGAATGCAGATCCAGATCTCAAGCGGAAAGACAAAGAGATCGGAAATGTCCCAAACGTCGGCAGTGTTGTCTCGCAAGTAGAATGAATGCTAAAAAAACACTTTTATTTAAAATAGTCAAAAGTAGTAGATATCTCGCAAAATACATACATATGTGCGTACGTTCATGCAAACTCCTTCGGATTCGGATATTTTGAGAAAGTACGTATCTTTTTATGTTTTTGTTCTTTTTCTAAATACAGCGTGGAAGTTAATGATAGCCATGCTTACCATTCCGTAGGAAACTGGGGCAGAGTATTCGAGGTACTTGACTCGGTCGGCACTCATGAACCATGCATCGAGGAGGCCATGAATCTAGAATGTTTCAGTTTTAAAAGGTGGTTTATTTTTATTACTATAAATCCTCTAACATATTCACACTATACACGAGTACCTGTCCTGACTGTATCATCCCAGCAGCGCCCCCGAAGGACCCGTTCACAAGATGCGTTTCTCCTGAAACATGGGAATAAATTATATATATACATATATATATATATATATATATATATATATATATATATATATTATATATATGTATACATATATATATATATATATATATATATATATATATAATTTATTTATATATAAACCCTACCGTAGTCATTGGCGCGTTCGAAAACAATTGTCGTGTTGAGAAGAGCAGCCACATGTCTCCAAACGTCCACCCAGATGCCGGCGAGCTTACTTGTATGTGATGCTTGGAAGACGTACGGAAATCTGTCATCGTTCACGTAGCCAATTCGTAGAGGACCCAAAAACGGCCCGCAATAGCGGGCCAATGCGGTCTCGTTCGAATTGATGTGTTCCATTGTAGCCCAACTGAAACACATTTTATTGAAATCACGACACAATATCTCGGTTTTTTGTAAGAATATTACATCATCCTATGTGCCAATTTCCTCCACCGCTCATCAAATCAACAGGAATGGCGAAGACTCACGGAATCCATTAACCCGTTGACATCAAGCGTTGATTGATTGATTGAGTACATTATTATGTACATTAGCTCGAATATAATACATAATCAAATTGCTGTCGCAATAGACAAGCACAACTTTACTTTAATCAAACTTTTATAACAACAATTAAAAAGATTTGGATAGAACAGTAGTCGTTGTTGCGACGGCAACAAGAAAATGACGAGTAGAATGCAATTATGAAATTGTTGGCGATGTACCGGGTTATGTTCCTTATTGCTGTACGTGAACAAGACAACAACGAATTAAGAGAGCCTCTCTATAAGGATCAAGGAGCGCTCCATGGGTGCCTGCCCCGGGGGAAAGTGTCGGATTTTTATAACCAAAATTTTATGTGGGGTACCCATGCGTACTATAAAGAAAATCAGGGGGTCAAATTTGTTATAAAAAATTTTTCTGTGATAATGCATGCAAAAGTATGGAAAAAGCTTAAGTCCCCATAACTTTCTTCAAACTTGATATTTTTCAAATTTCTTTTTTTTCAGTGCATGTATAATTGGAAAGGGCACAAAAAAGCTATAAGACAATTATTTGAAAACTATAATTTTTAACCACTTTTATGCATTTTTATTGTTCAAAAATTGGTTTTTTGGGCACTTCATCTATTTTACGGCTCGGGCGGGCGCAAACGAACAGCTGAGAAGAAAGAGGAGAAAAAATGACACAAGATAAGTTTTTATGAAGGAAATCGAAGGATATACATTTTCTCAAATTTTGACTTAAACCTGGTGCACCGGCATTTTCGCTAAGAGACAAAAATCTGTATAATTGTTTGTTGACACTTGTTTTTGAGACAATCTATATGTCATCTTATTGCCCATTCAATTCTCTACAAAAAAGGTCTCTATAACGAATCTACATTTTACTCCAGAATTCAGAAAATACAATTTCCTGTTTTTCGATCAAAATTAAACGGATAATAACTATTGAGACAGTATGTACGGGCCATATAGATAACGGGCGGCAACAATGGTGTATATTATTACATAGGTTGAAGAATTCCGTACAACATATCCTCATTTCAAGCGATTTGAAGGAAATACATTTTCTTTTTTCGAACAATATAGAGAAATTTCCAGTGCCATATCAACGACCCATGAAGTCGAAAATTCGAGGGTGCATTTTTTGCAACACAAAATAATGTTATGTGGTGATTTTTGATAAGGAAAACGAATAAGAGATCTATTTACATCCTCGGCTACAGTTCAATATCTATTTTTTTAATACTCTTAATACACGGAAACGTTCATGGCTCGTATCTCCAGTTAGCTAATTCAGTCGCATTCTTAAGTCTGAGTAATCACTCAAACAACATTACTTCTAAATGAAACTACTTCTCACTAACTAGCCTCAAGTGATTCTAGGGATATGTTCTCTTACACTAGCCTGACCACCTTAAAAAGCGGCAGCGTAATATTTCAGAGACTGATCTCGAGCGTTAGACATTCCGAAGCCGGCATGTGCGTGCACATTATCAAATAATGTTCGAGTTAAAAGCTCTCAAAAATTCATTGTCAAATCGGTATCCTACCTCCGGACGCCAATAGAGGTGCACAGGTCAGCCGCAGGAATCTGAGTCTTCTGGCTTATAGTGTTCTGGCACCTTCAGCGAATTACATGGGATTACATATAAGAAGTAACGGTATTCCAACTGCTGTCCAAATTTTCGAATATCCTGGTAGCACACCTCCTTGTCTTCGAAAAACTCCTCGGGCAGAATTTGGTCGCCTTTTGCAGTAGGCGCAAAGATTCCTTGACTCGAATTCCCGAATCTTATGGTATCAAAGGTGTTAAGTGTTGAAACTCTCGACATGTTCGTCGATGTGGATTTGCGGTTTTGATCCTACGAATAATACAGAGAGCTCAACCAATGACTTGAGACCAGAAAGGATAACGCTGAAGATTTCATCTCTGTTCTTCACACACATACATGGTCTTACAGTTCTTTTTATTTTACACATGAAAGCTAATTTTTCAAGTTGTAATTCTATCCCGTGAATATCTTTTCAAACTTGTCAGCAAGTACAAAATCAATTCAATTTGTATTCGTGTTCAAATCAAGGATCTCGCGAGCGAATTCTGAGTAATCCATCTTTGTAATAAGGGTATTAAAACAGTATTAAAGGGAAGCCTAGGAAATGAATAGGCATCTTATTCGTTTTCCTTATCAAAAATCACCACATAACATTATTTTGTGTTGCAAAAAATGCACCCTCGAATTTTCGACTTCATGGGTCGTTGATATGGCACTGGAAATTTCTCTATATTGTTCGAAAAAAAGGAAATGTATATCCTTCAAATCGCTTGAAATGAGGATATGTTGTACGGAATTCTTCAACCTATGTAATAATATACACCATTGTTGCCGCCCGTTATCTATATGGCCCGTACATACTGTCTCAATAGTTATTATCCGTTTAATTTTTATCGAAAAACAGGAAATTGTATTTTCTGAATTCTGGAGTAAAATGTAGATTCGTTATAGAGACCTTTTTTGTAGAGAATTGAATGGGCAATAAGATGACATATAGATTGTCTCAAAAACAAGTGTCAACAAACAATTATACAGATTTTTGTCTCTTAGCGAAAATGCCGGTGCACCAGGTTTAAGTCAAAATTTGAGAAAATGTATATCCTTCGATTTCCTTCATAAAAACTTATCTTGTGTCATTTTTTCTCCTCTTTCTTCTCAGCTGTTCGTTTGCGCCCGCCCGAGCCGTAAAATAGATGAAGTGCCCAAAAAACCGATTTTTGAAAAATAAAAATGCATAAAAGTGGTTAAAAATGAAAGTTTTCAAATAATTGTCTTAAACTTTTTTGTGCCCTTTCCAATTACACATGCACTGAAAAAAAGAAATTTGAAAAATATCAAGTTTGAAGAAAGTTATGGGGACTTAAGCTTTTTCCATACTTATGCATGCACTATCAAAGAAAAATTTTTTATAACAAATTTGACCCCCTGATTTTCTTTATAGTACGCATGGGTACCCCACATAAAAGTTTGGTTAGCAAAATCCGACACTTTCCCCCGGGGCAGGGCCACCTTGGCCCTTTCAGAGAGGCTCTCTTAATGGCAACACATGTTTATTGGCTGCGCAGTGGCAATGAGTTTCGAAGAAGTTAAGTGAGAGAAGAAGGGGAAATCTCTCGGAGAGGCGAGGGGGCGAACAATCCCGCCCGAGGCGGGATAATTGACCACACAACGAAATTTGGTACTCCAACAAAACAATACTGTGACCATGCTCGCCTCCATAAAAGCGCAATATTTTTGCGATAAGCGCCCGCTGGAATTTTACAGGACTCTGAGCATAATATGTAATATATGATATCCTCAAAATGTACGCACAATATGTCTGCCAGGGTCATTGGTTCCCTTGTTACTTTCTCGGCTCATTTCTCGAAAGGACAATGATTTTGCGACAAGAGCAACTTTCACGCATTTATTTCCGTTCATGGGATGATGATAAATGATGATAATTCAGAAACGAAAAGCTTTGATGATATACATACACGTCCATTCAAACCCGGTCATCAAAAATGGTCACGCCAATACGCAGCTCCTTGAAAAGACCGCAACGCGTAACCGCGGTTGCTTGAGCCCATGCTGCCGTGGTATGGTAACTTTTAGCAACTGACAAAACGGGGTCCTATGATAAGCGACGGCCCCGAAATGAATTTTGCGCATAAAACTTTTGGCTGCGTACAGGCACGCTCCGCCCACTTACCCGTAGCCATGATTCAATGCATAGTGATGAACGTTTTTATTATGGGCTGAATGGGCGTGACATATGTATGTATGTCAATAGGCGTCAAATTTTCCATTAGAAAATTTGCTAGCCTTACTCCACATAAAAGAGCAAGTAGTTTATACCGGGAAATTGAATTTCCCTTTCATTGGTGCTGGCGTGATTTTACTACAAGAAGAGGAGATGATGATATGGATGGTTTTCTCTCTGAGTTAGCGTGCGGGCGGCATATTCCTGTGATGATGCAGAGAAAAAGAGAGTGAGAGAGAGACACGTCGAACAGACAGTTCGACAATACTCGCGAGAAGAGCACAGAAAAAGGGGAGCTAGAGCAGCAAGATGCTCTCTTTTCTTATTCTTTTTGCGTCGCGCACTCTTTTCTCCTCGGCATCCCAGGCGAGGTGTGCCATTTCTCTCCTGGGAGCAATGGGGATCAGTGCGCTATCTCTTCTGACCTTCTCTCTCGCTCTCTTGCCTATCATTCACCACTTTCTCTGCGCTGTTCATACATACCTCTCTCTCTCTCTCTCGTTTCATTCTTTTTGATTTGAATTTTAATGCAGCAAGAGAGAGAAAGGAAAGCGGTAGAAAGGGAAAACAGATTCATATTTTTTGCGTATCTTGCCTGGCAGAGATGATAGACGAAGATAATGGCGAGCAAGAGTTGAGAGATGCGGGATGATGAAATGAAGCGACAAAGCCTTTTTGACGATGCCATATATCTAGCTGTTTGTGTTTCTGTTTTCGTATTCAATACAATAACAGAATGATGCACAGACTGCAGGAAATGAGCTCGTGACAGCGGCGAAAGTGGAGAGTAAGCACCAAAATGGTGAGGCTGTGCTCTCTCCATCTGCTCTTTCGTATTTCACGTTCGTCTTCGTCCTCGCCATCCGGCGCAGTTGTCTCTGAGGTCGACACCCTGCCATAGTCCAGGTAGTAAGACAGCGGTGAAGAGAGAATGGCAGTCGCGGCCGTTGCGGGATGATTGGGATGATGATCAAAGGTAGAACTTCTGTACCATTTTAATTAATTTTTGTCATTTTTCGGCTCTGATGAGAGCGGAAGCAAACGAGTGAGAGGTGAGGAAAAAGAGGGATGATGATATTCCGGATGCTCGGATAGGTGAAAGATGCATTTCTTAAAAATATGCCGCATTTAAGAAAATGGCGCAGCATTTGTCTGCATAAAAGAAGAGGGTACTATGGGATGAAGAATGAAAGGAGGTGGCTGGCAAAAGTCCATAGGCGGAAGGAAAGGCGGCGGCTTCACAAATGTTTCAGAAAATGGCTTGGCCGAGTGAATAGTCGGCGAAAGTGTTCTTGAAGGGACAGGAGAAGTATACGCTTCCTTCATTTCTGTTAGCGTCTCAATATAGAATGAGGCGGATGACATCAATTGCCAGCGACATTGTTTTCTAGCAAGTATACCCTACTGAACTCTTTATGTCTTTAAACGCCTCATTTTTGCTGGCATTAGCGAAAATTGTACCTTGTTTGAATAGAATGCCGTATTGAAGGCGATTCCGTTCGAATACTGTTGCAGAAGGGAGATTTCTCCTTGAATGATGTTTTTGGCTTCTTTGGGGTTGTTGCTGAAAGCCGCATGCGGAATGCGGTAAGCGTGAATAGCTGCATTCAGTGTAAGGTCCATCCATCAGAGTGCGCGTTATTTTCGCTGATCGCACAGCCGACTTTGTCAGATCGGCGGACTGTGCGGATGATGATGGAGCCAATGCGGCGAGATTTTGGGATGATGAAAGATTCGAAAGAGTGTGCGGGATTTTTAGATGATGATGCAGATCTGTCTTCTTTATCGGCCATATTTACAAGAAAGAATTGTCAGGATTGAGAAGAAAAAGTGAAGACAAAGATTGAATTGAAAGAAGAAAAGAAAAAGCGATAGAATATAGTGTGAGAGAGCTGAAAGGAAATAAGGCAAGGAGGCAGTAAGATAGCAAAAAGAGGCAGTGCAGCGAGTAATGCAAAAACATAAGCAGAAAAGGCAACAACAATGCAAGAAAAATAAAAATGAGCGACACAACACTGCAAAACGAGAGCAATCAATCAATGTAAGAAATACACGACAATGCAAAATAACTTCGTGAATAAATTGTCGACGGCAGCAACGATGGATTTCTTTGATCAGCAACTGTTTGATGAAATGATAAGAAAGACGATGAAAAGTAAAAACCATAATACCATTAATTATATGCGTGTCGTGATATCGTATTTTCAAAATATTTTCATTTTTCAATATTCCACAAATCATGCACAGACGGGTTGTAGGCCTTGGGGAACACGAATATAAGGTTTTAGGCTATGGGGAACAGGAATATAAGGTTCTATTTGCATAATTTTTTTTTCATTTAACAAAGTTACAGTACTTCACATTTTTTTCCTACTTTACATCTAAATTCCTGAACTATGGAGTTGTCTGAGCTGCCAAACACTTACATAGTGTCAAATCACCACTAATGATTAGAGATTATGCCAAAAGAACGTAATATTCGAGTATACCAGGCCTGAAAACCCCTTATACCAGCATCTTTGCTGAAAACGAACAAAACAGTCGTCAAGTAATAACTTTGTTAAATGACAAAATAATAGATAACAAACATTATATTCAGACTCCGCATGGCCTAAAACCCCTTTGCGCGAGTTGGGTTCAATTATAAAATTTCTTTTTTTTTAATTTTAAAAATGTTCCGAAGATGTTTCAAACTATAAACAGATTGAATTTGCGGCAGGCCAACATGAGAGAGCAACCGCTCACGAAGAGCCAAGGAGGGGAGACTGACTTGGAATACCAACGAAAACACAATGGCAATAGGACTTTAATTATGTAGCTATGCTAATGACGAAAAGGAAATGAAGATTTTAGCCTGCGGACATTCCATTACAGAATCACCACTTCATCCTCGTATTATTACAAGAATATTACATTATTCCGTCCGTTGGAATGTAATATGGAATACTCAAATTGATGTCTTAGGCTAATCAAAACTTCAATGACAAAAATGGGAAAATTTTGAAGCGGTCGGTCGGTTTGTAGCGCCGGCAACTAGAAAGTGACGAGTGGAAGGCAAAAATGAAAAATTCACTTGGTGGATAGTGACAGGAAGAGAAGTGGAGAGCGACAGAGAGAGAGAGAGAGAGAGAGAGAGAGAGATAGAGAGAGAGGGAGGGAGGGAGAGAGGGAGGGATAGAGAAGGAGAGAGAGAAAGATAGAGAGGAAGAGAGAGAGAGGGGGATGCTCATTTCGGGCCTTCTTTGTGCACTTCATACATACATTACGTGCGCATTCATTATCTTCAAGAAAGAATGCTTGTACATATGTGCTGCTACTCATCCCCCACTATCTCTCTCTCTCGCTCTCTCTCTCTCTCTCTCTCTATCTTTCTCTTTCCTTCACTTAATCTCTCTCTCTATCCTTCTGTCCCACTCTCTGGCTCTCTCTCTCCTACTCTCTCTCTCTCTCTCTCTCTCGTTCTCTCTACCAATATTTAATTCTTCATGTTCACACAAATAACAAAAGGTAAAAACGTTCTATAGCCTTCAGTTTCGGTACACGCATACTCAGCTATCATATGACTTACCAAAGTAGTTTTTCTCTCTTTCTTTTCCTGCTTCGAGAAGACTTGGAACGTGCCTCTTTCTCATCACACCTTGCACAAATGGAAAGAACACGAATTCGTAAGAGAAGGCGCACTGCGCTTCGTTTTTCATGCCAACTTTTCACGAAATGATGGAGAGAGAAAAAAACATACACACCCAACTACGGTAATTAAGACAGTAAATTTTCAGTGTTTTTGGCAGTAACGATAATTACTATATTGTATTGTGCCCGTTTATAATTCATGTTATATTCTTCAGCAATTTTCATGTACTGCACAAACATGCATATACAGTCCCGCCCAGGATCTTGGTTCCAAGGATGCGTCGGACGCATCGGACGCATCCAAATGCATCCTCGTTAATAACTATTTTCCTAGGAAAGACTAAAATATTTTAAGTAGTATATTAGTTTGCTTATAGGGAACGGATGCTACTAATAAAAAATAGATAATTTCTAACCATTTGATAAGAAGTTATCAGTTTTTGCTCATAAAAAATGTTATTTCTTATATTTTTCAATGAAATTTCTCCTGTGCCATTATTTTGTCTCTACCCACATCCCCAAATAATAAAATTAGAGATTGTATCATTGATAACGGAAATCGATAAATCGGACCTTATCACTCATGTTCATTAGCTGAGAAGATTCGACTAACGATTCTGAATCTAACTATGTGATCAGTTTTTCAAAATAAAGTGCCAGCTAACAATATATTTTGATTGTGTGTATTTGCATTAGTTTCTTCAGGATTCCCCATTGTCTTGGACATTGTCAAAATTTTGTACCCGTTATGATGCTTCAAATCTAGGTTACTGCACTAGCATTGATAATTAGAAATGAGCTCCCTTTTCGTCTTCGGTTTAATTACCCAAGTTTGAGGTAGCGAAATAGCACAGGCAGAGAAAAAAAGGGTTAGGCCCTGCCCCCTCTGCCTGAGAAGCCTCCCTGCCCTGTTCTTTCTGAAGAAAGTAATGCAAATACACACAATCAAAATATATTGTTAGCCGGCACTTTATTTTGAAAAACTGATCACATAGTTAGATTCAGAATCGTTAGGCTTCTCAGCTAATGAACATGAGTGATAAGGTCCGATTTATCGATTTCCGTTATCAATAATACAATCTCTAATTTTATTATTTGGGGATGTGGGTAGAGACAAAATAATGGTACAGGAGAAATTTCATTGAATAATATAAGAAATAAAAATTTTTATAAGCAAAAAGTGATAACTTCTTATCAAATGATTAGAAATTATCGATTTTTTATCAAATAATCCGTTCTCTATAAGCAAACTAATGTACCAGTTAAAATATTTTACTCTTTCCTAGGAAAATAGTTATTAACGAGGATGTATTTGGATGCGTCCGATGCGTCCGACGCATCCTTGGTACCAAGATCCTGGGCGGGACTGTATGTATGTACATACGTAAGAATGTTGTTCTAAATGTTGTATGTATTATCAAATATTGCCATGCACCATGAGACGCTATCATTCCATTCTTTCGCTCTCCAGCTGTTGCTTATTTTCCTCCAAGTTACGGCCCAAGCTGGTGGCGTGGCCCCCACGAATTGCTGGGCCAACAGAAGGCGGGCAAATCCCGGTTCCATTCTTCCTATTACCAACCACATGGATCATATACATATATACATACAATATCTACAAAAGAAAAATAGCTATACTCAGTTAGCAAGGAGATTGTCTCCGATGGGTTTCGAATACTTACAGTGGGAAAAATCATGTCAATGGCCTCCCTTTCTCATGGTCAGTATAACAGTAATTCATAATTTTTCATTAGTGAAATCGTGCCAGGCCATATCTAAAATTTCGGTCAGAGAACTCCGCACTGCCTAGAAATGCTCACCATCAGATATCGCCTTGATTCCGTGCGCTACAGCTGACACCCGTATATGAAGAGTAGACGAACTTCTATATTCCACATCTTCTGAATATTTGTGTTTTGTTTTTGATAGCATTACAGTAAAACACTTTCACAATTTAGCTGCCATTCATGAATTCACAAACGAACACAATACTAATATGACTTCTTCAGATTTTCTTTCTCAATTTAATTTTAATTTAGAATTTAAACAAATGCAATTGCAAAGCGCGCTAAGGAGATCGTGAACAAAGTAAGCAGACGAAATGTGCATTATGTAACTAAAAGTAGATTGACATTACTATGCAGCACATCCATCTTCGTAACCGTACAGCAGAAAAAAAAGTAAAATGCGCGAAAGAGCATATGAGCCAGGCAACAGAGCCACTCGGCGCCCTTCATGTTTGCGACACAAGGTGGACGAGGCGGACGAGACAAGTAGACGGTGGTGCGACCGCTGACCGATCGGTGCGGAGGCGGTGACGCCATTTCAGACGATGACGTCATCATTGACGACATCAAAGGACAGCCGCCGCCGCCGCCGAGTTCATACGAGAGCAGCAGCGGAGGCGGCGGCACGAGCAGCATCTCGTGCATCGCGCTCGTCTCGGCAAAAAAACCAGCGCGCCGACAGCGAAGCGCCACCGTTGCCCGACGAGGGAACCACGCCGTAGAATAAACGTATCTAAAATGTTGTTGTATATTCTTTTTTTCCACTAACAAAAAAGGGAGAATGGTGAATGAGAAGCGAAGAAATGAAATGAGTTAGGCTTGTAGCTATGTATGATAGGAAAGATTTTGATTGCAAGTTAATATTTTTTTAATTAAAGCTAGCCAGAGGTGCCTCAAGGCAAAATTCCGATGTGATAAATTTTGAGTATTGAACTGAGTAAGAGGAAGGCGTTTATGTATGTTTTTATGTAAAGAAAATTCGACTATGTTTACAGCATTCTCTCTGACTGTCATTATGCAAAATATCTTCTAATTCCGTGCATTTGTCTTTGACTCAATTCGCTGCGTAATGGTCAATAGAGCACAGCCAAGCGCTTAAGCTTCATTCCCACAGAGTTGGAGAGTGCGGTGGCGCAAATTCGTAACCTGTTCCATATTCCATTTTCGTTTGAATATTCTTAACGCTCTTTGGTAACTCGTTCTGCATGCAAAAAGTTTCTATCAGAAATTTGGCGTCGCGCGATGCAAGCTCCATTGATGCTTCTAATGACGTTTCATTCTTTGCAATGACGGTAAATATATGTACATATCTTAGATATTTGCTTACACTTTTCCATTCGGGACTCCATAATCTACTTCAACCATTCCTTCATGGTGCTCTCTCTAGCTCTCTCGTTCTCTCGCTCTCTCACTCTCTAGCTCTCTCACTCGCACAGCACTTGAAAAGAGCGAATGGGCTTAAGGAGGTACGCATTATTGGCAAAAATAGGTACTCTTAGCCGAACAAAATGAGCACCATTTTTAAATGGACCGCTCGAATTTGCTTAGATATCCTCAGCAGAGAATGGGTCTTGAAATGTGGTTTCTATTCGGCACATTAAATCCCATTAAGCATGCGATTGTCGAGCATCTGTCATTTGATTATGTTTTACTGTGTCGATCTCTCTTCCTCTATCTTCCTTTTTTGCTCTTCTTCCTTCTCAATTCAATTCATGCCTTTTTTCTCTTTTTATCTATCAATTGGAATGAAGAGTCTAACTTTAGATTCTCAATTATCGTCAAATATACGATCTTCAGCTTCCACAAACTTGCAGCATACATCTGCTACCCGATAATTCGGCATCAAAGAATGTAAGAATGCACCTAATATTATCGTGTTTCTCGTTTTTACTTAATTTAACTCACAAAGCGAAGATACCCATACATACCGCTTTTACTCTATGACCTCAACTCTGATTGCATCGGGCACGGTCCGTTATTTTTCAGAATCACCAGCCCATTCCTTTTTCGCCATGCTCTTATTATTACTACTATTTAATACATTAGAAAAGTCATGAAGAAAAAGGTAATGGTTTGCAACGAGAACGTGGGCTTGGCTATATTCGTCATTCTGGACAACATATTCAACGTAGAGCCCGAGAGGCCCGACAAACTTCCCTGCACTCTTCAGTTGTCAGTTCGATACCTATGTACATACAGTACCGCCAAAAAGTCTATAAACTTTTTGTTTTTCATTCATATTTTCCTTCAAAGTGCATGAAAGTTAATGAAATTTTCAGGGTAGCTTCTTTGAACTAATAGATCGTCAGTAGCAGAATATTGGTTTCATTGATACACCACAGTATAATACAAAGTCCAAGGTGAAACCAAGTCACAATCACTTTGGAATGGATCCATTCAATTTTCTACTCTGGTGAAAGCCTTCATTCGATCGCAGCTAGTGGCAACTTCATTCCTTTTCCTTCAACCCTGTGTTTCTAAATGTGCAAGCATTCATTTTAATTTGCTGGCCCTCTTCAGCAAACGACAATTCGGTTCCCTCGGCGCTTCCTACGCTTCTGCTGAGGAGTGCGTTCTTGAAGATGGCTTTTAAATGAAGAATTGAACTGTCACGCTAGTAATTGTGCTATATTGTTTTCGGTATGACTAGATGTGACATCAAAATCATTCAATAAATATGACCTTCACATATAAACTATTTTAACGGATTTATTTCAGGAGCTTCACTAATATCACTTATTTCTTCCTGACTGGGGGACAACGTCGCCAGTACATCGTCGCCCACGCTCAAGTCCTCTCGAGCGACGCGCGCAAGAGCTGTCCAGATGGCTATGAACTGGCCGCATTTGAGCTGCTTGAGGATGTCAGCAACCATGGTATTCGGATCAAAGAGTCATTTGCGTGCTGGCTCTCTGCCAAGTTTGTCGGAGTCAGTTTCAAGTGGGAGTACCTCAATCAGACGTACGAGAAGGTACCGCTGAAACCATCTGCCAGTGTCAGTAGCATTTTCTGGGAGATCTAAATGAGTCGAGTCCGATGCCGTTGGCAATGTATTTCCAATGTGATAAAACCTCAAATTATGTTCACTTGGTCATATTTCTTCTTAAGGCGGTCGACCCCAACGGCACGGTCTTTGTCATCTTCAAGGACAGCGACCCCATCATCAAAAACATATATGATAAGTTACCCAAACACAGCAACGATACTGGCCACTACGTCGAGCCGGCCGATACGCGAATGGCGCGCCACACCTGCTGCATGAAGACTCTGGCTCGAGATGAATCTGGATATGTGTGAGACTCTTCCCTATCGAAAATTATTTCTTGAGCCCGCGAAATAGAGTGGTGTCTTACAGTTAGCTCTCGATCATCGGAAAAGGGGCCGTTCGAAATTCCCCTTATCCAAATTCCATCTACTTGGGGAATGCACATAATATGTTAAGTTATCTCTACTTAAGGGACCCCGGCCTGGGCAATCTGACTCTCGGCACTGAGCTGCCGTGGCCGACCACGGATTCGTTAGTAGAACTATCTTGTGAACTACGTTTTGTTTTACAGTTTGCTTTCATTCTGCATGAAGAAGCGACGATTCAGTACGTTATAACGATTTAATGTTAAACTGTTTAGAAAGAAAATTGCGAGTTCCTTTTTTTAAAAGTTCAAATTCGGGAAATGGATGCATATTTGGATATAAAGATATAAATCTCTGTTTTCAGTCTGGTGGCAGCGGCCGCTAAAACAACCGAGCGGTTAGTCGAGTTTTTCGAGAACTACCTTTTGTATATACATACCTTTTTTTAAATTTCTCCTTCTTCGAAATATTATTTTCCACTCATTCAGTTGGCTTCTTCTCGCCTTCGGAATCACCGTCTACTTCCTTGTCCTGCCCCTTTGATAATGTCTCTGATTTGTGTGGATAATCATGAGGTCGCTGACATGAGGCTGGCAATTGTAACCTAATTTGGTCCATATAGAACAAATATATTTTTATTTTCTACAGGTCACTGATGACTATATATATATATATATGTATATACATGCATTTATATTATATTTTTTTCTGGGTTGCATTAAGAGACAGTAAGAACAACGAGAAATATGTGTATGACGAAATATAATCTTGAACAAACTGCGATTCATATAAATAGATACACTAGATCAATCGAACAAAGAAAAGATTCTAGTCATGTACATGGATACATCAAACACTTACCTGCACAAGAGATGAAAAAGAGAAGATGCCAGAAGCAAGTGTGAGAGACGTACACATACATACTCTGATCTGCACGAAAGATAAGACAGCAATTTGAAAGAAAGGAGGATTAGGCTTCAGCCGAAACAGATGCCTTGATGGTAGTTATGAAAAAAAAAAATGTTTAAACCAAAATGTTTTTATTTTTATTAGTTTTCTTTAGTGATTACTTACTGAGAACGAGCGGGCAAAACTTTGCAAGATAAATTTATACGCAAACTCCAAAATGACTCCTTGCAGGATCATATTCGTTCTAGGGAGAGTCTGGCCGTTAGGCCCGGCGAACTGATCGTGCTGCGAATGCGGCATTTGAAATATTTTTAGTAGAATTGTTTTATTATTATTTCAATTTATAGATTTTTTAAGTATTAGTTGATCACAAATAGAAATATCACTTAACAAAATTGTAAGAAGAAAAAAATTTTCTCTAGTGTTCACAAAGTTCGAACTGAGCATCAACGGCACCCCCCTGGCCAATATCTTGCATGGCGGCAAGTTCGAGGAGATCCGCAACATTGAGGTCGAGATACCAACAAATACATAAATAAATAAAAATAGAAAGATACTAAGTGAACATTGTCGCCTCAGACCAATAAAGAGCGTAAATCCCGATATAAATGAAAGAGCTTCTTTCTTCATATTCACAGGTCTAGGGCGACATTCAACTCAAGAAGATTGTACTACACGCTGCCTTTCGAGACTCGCGCTTTCCCGGGCGGCTTCCTAGGCATTGGTATTCGAATATCTATCAACAAATCGCTTTGTTTTCTAAGCGCTTGCTGGACCTTTCTAATTTGGACAGATGCACGCTGCTTCGTGTGTTGCGTGCAAAAGACAAGGAAAGTCATCTTTGTTAACAGATGCAAGAATTCACCTTCCTACTGTCAACATTTACAATTCACTGGCGACTGCTATCCATGCTATTATTTGTGAACGCTCTATTTGCAAATGTACACTAAAATTTTACACAATGCATATAAAACAATTTATTTCATGATGAATCATTAGACCATACTTGCTATTAGGACTTTATTGGTAGGCCCCGATCCCGGCTCAGGCCCCCGAAATCGGGGCCGGGGCCGGGAAACAATGATCTCAAACCATGATTGTCAAGAACAATGAATTATTACAATTCTCACACCATCTATTTACTAAAATGTGAATAAATTGCAAGGCAAATGATTTATTGAAGATTGAATGTGCATTGCTAAAATTCTTTTCGTTGAAGAAGAAAGAGACGACACCTCTTCTCGCGCCCTTGACGATAATGATTGTCTCATTGAGCGCACTTGCCCACATCTGCCAAAGTTCCCAGTAGATGCCACGTGGCATGCCGAAGCGAGAGAAGAGGAAAGGCGCGATTCGCCGGCTCACTTGGCCGTCCGACAAGAGGATTGGCATCAAATGGAATGATATTCGCGCTGATTTAAAGTAGGACAAACTCCGAAAAGTAATGAACGCCAGCTCAAATTTGCGCGTAAGACCTAAGAATAGGTCGAGCGCGATTTCGCATGTCGCACAAACCCACTGCATTAAAGAATGCGAAGGACCACCAGGTTAATCTCACATAATTTTTCAATGATTGCCTTCCTTTATTCTCACAATCAGCTGGTTCCCTTTCTTCATTATAGTGGTAGCTGGCAGGAGAGCAACACCTAATTCAAAATATTTCTAATGAAAAGAGAAAGGTTGACTAGATCGCGACCAAGCTTAGTAGTCGAAATGCCTTGGAAAGTATTAATTTGATAATTTGGGTGGAGCGAATGCATGGTCGAGTACTGCACGTTTTTTGGACATTTATTAATTGAACGTAGTAGGTATGTAAATATGTAAAAGTCCCTTGCAGGTATGTATGTATGTGCCTACTAACAATAAGTTTATGCACGTACTGGACGTTTGCATAGTTATATAGTGAAGTCATATGTAATTGCAGTCGTTATGGTGTTCTATTTTCTGGTCACATTCAAACAAACAATTTTATTCCGGCCAAAATGGCAAAAGGGCATTGGCCAAAGACACAAAGTGCTTAGCGAATCTCGAGGCTCTCCAGGGAGACGGCGCCGCTGAAGTCGATGGACTTGTAGTCTTTGTCCGATTTGTAAATAGTAGCATGGTTATACTTATGGATCTCGGCGTTGTTGACCAAAACCTGCACAGTGGGTACATGTACAATGGCCATGATATCATTTAAAGTTTTTTAAATAGTAAATATTACTGAGTAACTTGTGTAAATGGAACGTTGAGGCTAGCCTTGATCCATTTTTCCTCGTTGATGAAGGTCAGATGAAACCCGACGTCCTGAAGGATCGTGATCTTCTCGTCCTCCCTACGATCACCCCAACCATACCCATGTGCTATATTTTCTCTGGATTTGTCAAAGTAGTCGTACGAAATCTGAAAAGAAGTCAAGGAAGTACAATTAAAAGAGAAAAGTGAATAATACCTTCAATAGAGAATTTATACGCCATATTTTGAGTTCTGGTTAATTCGTAACAAGTTGTGAGGAATGGTGCACCCTTGTTTCCCTTCCATTCCGGGGATCAGAACGAATCCATTCGGCGAGCTCTCCGCGCGGATATAAATGCCGTCTATTTGGCTTCTGGTCAGAGATCGAACTGTTTGTTGTCGATTTACTTTTATTCGATCTCGAGAGCCGAGCCAAATTGATAGCATATTTTTTCGCGCGAAGAGCGCGAAGAAAGGATCCTTCCTGATCCCCAGTGAAGCAAGGGAAACAAGGTTTCCCTTCTTTGATTAGACTTTCAAAAAGTCATGAAAAAATTTTACAATAATATATGTTTGAAATTTGCTGTTTATTTTGCATTTTTTCCTTGAGTATTATTGGTGAAATTATGCAAGGTTTTGCAAAATAGGGTCTCAAAAAGGACCTTAGAGGTTCCACCAAATGTGCAAATTTGACTGGGTATTCGGGGGTACCTATAGGGTGCTGAACAATATTTATCTAGGGACTTCTAGGACGAGGACTTCAGGACTTGTTAGGAGGACTTCTCACCCGTAAGAACCTGGAGTTTGTATAAATTCTGTACGACTCCTGGGGGCCGAGATAACAACACAAGCGATAGGTCATTGGACTAAGCTCGACGTACCATGAACTTCGACTCGAAGATTGCAACTTAGAGTCCACAGAGCAAAGTGTCGGTACCCTGGGGTTGACTATTAGGTAAACCAGGGAAAGTCAATACTACATACATAAGCGCCCAAGCCGAAACCCAAATAGAGACCGAAGGCCCGTTCATGGTCCAGAAGAATATCGGCTTCCTCCAGACCTTCATCAACGAGCCCTGTTCAATTCAGGCTAGACCCCAACTTTGTTTTCTCAACGTTTTCGAGAAATATTATACATCATTTACGCCGCAGCCGCCAAACCTAAGGAACGTTCTGGAAACGCGTTTTAGACAAATGCTCATGTATGCAAAATACTATGTTAATTATTCATTGACTAACGCGGAATGAAGCTGAATTAATTATTTTCGATGTTCGTAATCCATATAATGAAGAGAGTGTCATCGTACCTGCGTCTTTTCCACTTTACATTGGAAGGCAATGCGCTCAGAGTCCTTACGGAAGTTGATATAGAACTCCTTCCCGGTCAGCTTGACATACATTTCGACTTTCTGGCCTGAAGGTGTTAATATAGTCTAAATCTTTGCCGCTTGCTTTTGAAAAGGAATTTGTGAATAGTTTTCCAATACCACGACGCAGAGAGCCGTCCGGGAAGGGACTTTTGAAATCGCTCCGGTAGTAGTTTCCGCGGTGTGCAATCTTCGTGATGCGAATGTCGCCGGAGACCTACGAATATGAAAAAAATGCTCGGTGAATTTTAAATCGTATCGTGATGTTTTTTTGAATCATATAGGTTTTCTCTGTCAGAGATGGCAATTTTATTTATTTGTTATTATTGAACCAATCTCGACCTGAAAGCTGTCGATCTCATCGAGACCGTCGAAACCATCTGCCTGCTCGAAATTTTTCACGAGGCTGCCGTTGATGCTCAGCTCGAAGTGGTCGATGTGAAATCTATAATTTTTTTCTTATTCAAATTTTGCTAAATGATATTTATTCTGCATTGTGTTCAATGAAAACTTCAAAAGTAATACATATAAAGAAAGGCGACTAAAAATTGTTGACATGCCTGATTCGCAGAACGATCTCGGGGTGGAATGTCTGGTTGAACGCCGGCTGATCGGTCAGGTTGTACAGCTTCACATCGCTCCAAGTGAGACTCTGCAATGAGTTATGTTTTGGTGTACTTATCTTTCAAAGTGTTGACGGCTTGGCTGTCAGCAAGGAATCTCTTAAATAAAGCACTGTAAATGAAAAAAAAATTAGGATTTCAAAAAAAGTTTTCCATATCTACCTCCTTGGACTGATAGTTGATCGCAATCTGCTTGTCATTGATTCGAAGCTCCTCATGCAGCACAACGCGTCCTTTGAGACCGAAGAGATTCAGGCAGATGCTTAGGAAATGGGAGAGAAAAATTAGACATTTCGCAAATCTTTTTCCAAAATGTTTTTCTTTGAGTGGCGTCGAAGCGGGAATTCAAAAAAAAACAAGATGACTCTGCGATCATTTTGAAGAACTTGCTGACACTGTAGCGTTGAAGGCCAGCACACCGAAGACGGTAAGCGACTGGAAGGGCTCGAGATCCACCCCGAAGTGCGAGAAGAACGGAGTCGGCAGATACTGTAATAACAAGACGATGTTATTTAGTCAACTTCTCTGCCTTTCGCTGTAGAAGACGAGGGGAGGGATAAGTTTATCCTTAGGAACCCCCGCCAACACTGACGGGGGCAACCGCTCGCGAAGGGCCTGGGAGGGGAGAATGATGAGGAATGCCTCGAAAACACAATGGGTTTGCTAATGATGGAAAGGACAGGAAGGACGGAAACATGAGCGTTTCGTTCTACGTCTACGTGGAGGAGCAGTCGGCGGAGAGTAGGAGAACAATGCAAATAGATGTTTAGCAGTGCTGGCAGTTTGAGCCAGGGTCCAGCGAGTGAATATTTAAATCATTATATTCCCAATTCTGGAAAAAGACGAGGGTTTCCGAAAAAAAAATCCTTGGGTTGACTCGTTCTTGAAAGAGATACTCTCTTCTAAGATGACAAAAGTTGCGAGAGAGCGAGCGAGAAGTAATTGAAACGTTCGTCAGTTGAGAAATATGGTCATTAACACCATGAACTTTCAAGGAATCCCATAGTTTTCGAAGGAGTGAGAAGAGGTTGACGGATGAAAGAATTGTGACGGGGTAAACCGCTCGCGAAGGGCCTGGGAGGGAAGAATGATGAAGAATCCTCGAAAACACAATAAGTATGCTAATGATGGAAAAGGCTGGAAGGAAGGAAATGTGAGGAATGGAACATTTCGTTATACATTTATGAGGAGGAGCAGTCGGTGGAGAATAATGCAAACAATAATGTTCAGCACTGCTGCGAGCCTGAGCCAGGTTGCTAGTGATCGAGTCCAACGAGTAACGATTTAAATAATTATACTCCCAATTCTCCCAAGAATTCGTGGGCCTCTGGAAAACCACAATGGTTAGCTCAGGCGTCAGGGAGATACTGATTTATAAGACGACAAAAGTTGCGAGAGGCGAGGAAATCCCAGAGTTTTCAAAGGGCTGAGAAGTTGGTTGGATAAAAGAATTGTTAGGCGAACGGACACAGCCTACATCGAGGTTATGGTCACCATGATTCTTCGAATTGACCGAATTTTCGAGGTTTACAAGGGTCGAGGTTGGGGCTTATTGTCTCCTTGTGGTCGGCCAAAGTAACACTTCTTCTTTCACAGGGGGAATTCGAGTAGATTTTTTCTGCTTCAGTTATACCTCGTTCATGATGATGAGCAAGAAGGAGGCGGAGCAAAGAGAGGCAGAAGAAGTCGACCACTCAGCAACTCAGAAACAACAACGACTGATCTCGATCCAGCAAAATAAGTCGAAATGATATAATTACGAGATGCAGCATATTCAAATCTAGGCAAAGTAATGATTCATATTCAAATAATCACGTTTACCGTTAAAAAACAGTTCATCGGGTCAAAATAATTATGTCTAAAGTTCAAATTAAACATATTCAAAGATATTTTAGCACTCCCAGAAAGTTTTCGCTTATTTGCAAGTTGCATTTAAGTGCAATTCGCATCACAAAAGTTTGAACACTTCTGCCTAACAATAAGTATTCATGTTTCTCACATTGATGTTACAAATGCACAAGATTGAATGGGTATTCTGCACAACAGTTTCATTATTAAGACATCCTGATAGTAGGCTTGAAAATGAGTAGAGAGTGTATGGATGTGTTAATTGTGGATAAAAAATATTTATAAAAAAGGTTCTGTAATACATATGTATGAACATATATAACCTGCTCTTCGCGTAATGTTGAAGGATAATGGCGATCCTAAAAAGAAGCAGTATAATAACAAAAGTAAAATGTAAGGGGGGGGGGGGGTTCAGAGAGGCGGACAGGCTGGTACTACCTGGAAATGAATTTCAAAATCTGTGACAATAATTGTTTTTCGGGCTGATTGGGATTTAGGCATTGTTGATGAATTTAATGGAGTAGGTTTGTATGAACTTTGCAGGTACCCAATACGTTTATATAATGTACAGGCTCTTGTAAAGAAGTAATCCATAATTGCAGGAGTTATGCTGTATTCATTTGTCTTCTTTTTTGTTGTTGCTTTGTTCATAGTAATTTATTGCAGCAAAGAAGAGGATTGGTTACGACAAACAGTGTGGTTCTCATAGACAAGCAACACAGTGAATACGTGTTTAATATCTTGACGAGGTTATACATAATTAATATAAATGTTGCCGTGATAAGCGAGAGAAGCCTTTTCAAACAACAAGATCTTCGAGCGAATCGAAACCCATCGAAGAAGTGCAAATGCTTAGAGAATCTCGACGCTCTCCAGGTCGATCTCGCCCGAGATGCTGATCGACTTGTAGTCGTGCGCCGGATTCGCGCGATGCGCAAACGTACCGATGCGGTTGTTATTGATCAATATCTGCATTGTTCAAGTTCTTTTTTCATATGTGCTTACCATAAAAAGTTAGTAAAGATTACTGCGAAAGTTTTAGAAATTTAAATAAAAAAAAGGTCTCGCTTGCCTGAATCGAGTAGGGCTCGTTGACAAAGGTCAGATGGAAGCCGACGTTCTTCTGGATCGGGAACGGGCCTTCGTTCTCTTCGTTCTCCCAAATGCCGCCCTTGCAAGAGTTGCGCGCAATCTGAGAAGGAAAAGAGGGAAGAATTATATTAAACCATCATAGGGATGGCTGGTGCGGTTTATTCTAGCGCTTCTCAGGGACATAGCTTCCCCCTCCCCGCCACAGGACGGCTGGCTCCTTTAAGCAAGAACATGTTAGCCTACCTTCTTCTCCTTTAGACGCGGATTCCAGTGGAAGAGAATGTCGCCATTTGCTCCAACAAAGTTGAAGGAGAACGACATCCCGGTCAGCGTGACGTACGCTTCGACTTTTTGCCCTAAAGGTGTTTATTGATTGTTTTCATAAATAAATAAATATTTATTTATTTATTATACTTACTTAAAAGACTTAAAGAAAAAAAAGTATGGCAATTTTTATCTCGGATACCTGGACGAAGAAAGCCGCCCTGGAAAACACTCTCGAACGGCAGCTTGTAGTACTTTCCACCGAGTGCAACCTTCTCGAGTTGAATGTCGCCGGAGATCTGCAAATGAAGAATCGTCAGTCTTGCCGGGCTTAGATCTTCTGTGTCAGAGACTCCCAATTTGCACTTATTTCTTATTGTAAGTCTCTTTTCCTTTTTTGTGCTGATGAAGAAGAAAAGAAGATTTAAAAAAATCCATCTCCACCTGAATGTAGTTAATCTTCTCGAAATCGGCGCGATGCTTGAACATGGCCACGTCGACGCCGTTGACGTTCAGCTCGAACTTGTCCTGGTGAACTCTAGAGAGGAAAATGTTGTTAAAAAATGTACTTGGTGATCAGTTAATGCTTTAAAAACTAGTAAAGAGTAATAATAAGAAGAAAAAAACAATTCTGCTTAAAAAAAGGAGATTATTTTCTCATGCCGGATTCGCAGCTCGAGCGCATCGCCAGGCTTGACGATCAAGTTGCAGCGCTCCTCTTTTCCCCAAGTGCCATCCTGATATATGTACATTTATCTTACCAAAGTTTGATGCCTCCTTGCTGTCAGCAAGAAATTTACCAAAAAAACACGGAAGTAGAATGATAAATGAATTTAAACTTTTTTTGTACAAAACCACATATACATTTGTATGTACCAAGTGAGCGTTGAGCACAAGCTTCTTCTCCTTGAATCGGAGATTCTCGTGCAGCACAATGCGTCCCTCGCGGCCGCCAGCCAAGAGATTCAGGCCGACTCTGGGTACACAAATTTTTATTTTAAAAAATATACATTTCACACACTTGTTTAAGGAGTCAAAAAACATTCTAGAATACGTGCGCCTTTTGAATTTGAGAGCCCCGAATGGTCATGATCATTGTGAAATACGTAACGGTTCAGTTGCACGTCCCTTATAGTAGTTCGCTTTGAATGGCGTTGAGTAGAAAGGGAGAAAAGTTATAAGAGGCAATGAATGAATCAGATTTCGGTGGCGCTTTATGATCCTTATAATATTTCCCTTTGAAAGGAGTTGATATGACAGAGAGAACGAGAGAGAGAGAGGGAGAGAGAGAGAGAGAGGAGAAAAGACAGTAATGAATGAAGGATTTACTCACGACGTAGCGTCGACGGTCAGCTTGCCGATAACGTCAATCGACTGGCCGGGCACCAGCTTTTGCGCAAAGCGTGAAAAGAACGGATTCGGCAGCGTCATCCTGAGGGGAGGGGAACGCGTCTAATATTTCAGGGGAGGGGGAACCGCGGATAGCAGGAGAATAATGATTTTCAGGAATAAAATTTTTTTTATTAAATTTTTTTTATTATTGCAACCTTTAAGACGCTATTGATTGCAAAATAGAAGAAAAAAAATGCCGGCCAATAACTCGAGTTCTAAAAGTATAAGAGAGAGAGAGAGAACTCGAGAATTCGCTCGCCATCCGCACAGCGAATTCTTTCCATACTGAGTCAGCCATTCACATTCGTCTCCGGCTGTTTAAGATGGCTCCTCGCCATTCCCTGTTTTTCATGTCCCAGCCAAAGGCACATTCTCGCAATTCCCCTTTAAAATTGCCAAATCGTCATGTTTGCTCATCGTTTCGAAGGCTGTTTCATGCCTAAAAAACGTTATATTGCCAGTCTTTCTCAGTCTCTATTTCTTTATTTCTCAGTCTTTCCTACTATCTCGCTCTATCCTTTTCTTCCCCCACGCATGAGTCATGCCGTGTTTCTTATCAGAATTCGCCCGGCGGGTGAATAGTTGCCGACAGCAACAGAAAACTGTGGGGTAAATTTAAAAAAAAACAATCATTTTTTTTCTTAACAAAGTAAAGAATGGCTATCACAAAGCGACATATTAAGAGATTATCAATTCAAGGAACACTACCGCATCTATTACAAAAACGTGATCAAATTTTTGAGTACACTCCCCCCTCCCCTGCTCATCTGCTTAAGAAAACAACCGTCTGTTTCGACCAAAATGAGTGACAGCAATCACTAAAAAAAACAAAGCTTCGAATGTTCTTCGATCGCTTTCTTTTCTCACGTCATACATGACATTCAGTAGAATGAATAAATCCAATCATCACTACTATTTCTCAGCGCGAAAGATTCATTGACTCCCACAAGACCTCATAATGCTTTTCTATGTAATCCAGAAGCTCAAACTACTTTGAAAAATCCTATATATATACATATAAAATCACGAAATAACACGTTTGGTGTGTTCGCCCGTATCGCTCTCTATTTCATTTCTTCGCCCAGGATACGCGTTCGACACGTTTGGAAAATGATAACCTTTCCTCGCATATATAAATAGCGCATATATGTACATAAATACATATGTACATACATACGTCTGTATGTATGTTATTACATAAACGTATGACACATGAGTACGTAGGTTGTTTTTACTATCTTTCACTTCATATGTTTGCGTCGTTCCTCTAATCATGTAATATGATTATTACGCTTGTTTAACGTGTGTGAATGTTTTTGGCGGTGGAATCTCGAATAATAAAAAATGCCATGAGGCGAGGCATGCTTGTTTTTTTTCCTTTGCCTGTTGCATTCTTCAATGTAAAGTGTTGTTTTGGTTGTCATGTTGATAGCGGAAAGGAGGGGATCAAAGTGCACAGAGAGAGGATTAATGTTTGTTGCCCCCTTCTTTGCTTATAGTTTGTGATTCTCTTAAGCAAGCCATTGTTTCTCACTTTATTGCAACGGAAGTTCTTTGATTCTTGACCTAGCGAAAGAAAGCGGCACTTTTTTTTCTCTCTCTCTCTCTCTCTTGTTTGCTCCGGTATTTCAGCGGGGTTTAGCTTGGGGGAGGAAAAGCTGCATGAACTGTTTACCAAGAGTGTGTGAGAGAGTGAGAGAGAGAGAGATCTTTAGAGAGAGTGAGAGAGCGAGAGCGAGAGAGCGCGAGAGAGACAGAGAGAAACAGAAAGCTTCCGAGAGGGAGCGAAGATGAAAGTTCTTATCACTTCTGCCATCTTTCGCTGGAGTCGCTTAGATTTATAGAAAAGAAAGGCATAGAAAAACAAGTGTCACAAGATGAATGGAGTGGCACTTTTCC
Organism: Allodiplogaster sudhausi; assembly: GCA_945643635.1. Lineage (NCBI taxonomy): Eukaryota > Metazoa > Nematoda > Chromadorea > Rhabditida > Diplogasteridae > Allodiplogaster > Allodiplogaster sudhausi. Next base: position 1,306,256 of record CALZFC010000027.1, read on the forward strand.
ACACAGCGTGCTCTTGTTTGTTCGCGTCCAGCTTATACAATCGTCAGAGAACCACTGCAGTTTTATTTATTAACTCGCTTTTGTTAAACTACATATTATATCTCAGTTTTGTTTTGGAAAAGATTGTGCTTTTTTTGTTTTGCTGACCTCATTTGCTTAATTAATTAATTCAAATACCATCGCGAGACGAATATGGCCAAGACCAGAGCAGCCTGTTTAGCTGTCTAATTTACAAATGCCAAGTCATTCTTGGCAGATGATTCTCCGGCCACTGGTCGTCTCCTCTGCTCTCCTCTCGCTTCTCTGCTCCTTCTACGCTGTGAGCGGCGAGCAAATATGCGCGACGCCGCAACCGCCGTCGCCCTCTCGGCCGAATCTCGTCATCCTCATGGTCGACGATCTTGGTAGCGTAGATGTTTTTAAAACTTTAATTCATTAGAATAATAACAAACTACTTACCGATTCCAGAAAACTGGCAAAACTCTTGTCTACGCTTTTGGCTATTGAAGCATTTAAAATATAGCAAATAAAAAATGATATAAATTAAAAAAAAAGACTTTATACTCCATACTGCAGCGATCTCCACTCGTATGGAACTGAGCAAATAATTAATAGATCAATTTAATTTTAAAAAAAAAACCAAACCAGGCTACGGCGACCTCCACTCGTATGGGCATCCGACGCAGGAGCTCACGCCGATCGACCGCATGATCGCTGAGGGCACCATGTTCACGAACGCGTACTCGGCCGACAGCATGTGCAGCCCGAGCAGGGCGGGCTTTCTCACTGGTAGGGAAGTCTCGATTACTTTGTTCAATTTAAAACAAAAAGTTTTTTTTTTTGAATATTTTTGTGCCCAAGTTAAAAAAAAAAATTATGTTATAATTTTCAAACTAATTTCATATACATATACATCGATATTATAAATATTTACTTTGTTTTTTTTCTTCTTCTTCTTATTTTTCTTCTTACAAATGGAAAATTGCCCCGTTTGTGACTTCCCTTCCAGGCCGTCTGTTCAAACTTATCTCATATACATGCATCGATATTATATCTAAATATTTACGTTGTTTCTTCTTCATATTTTTCTTCTTACAAATGGCCATTTCCCCATGTGTGACTTCCATTCCAGGCCGTCTGCCGATCCGCGTCGGTGTCACGGGCGGCGCGCGCGTCTTTCTACCAAATGACGTGCTTGGCTTGCCGGAAGCCGAGACGACAATGGCTGAGATGCTGAGAGATCGCGGTACGGTGCTCCTCATTTTAGTGTGGCGGAAAAAAAGTCTGTTAAAAAAATGTTTTTTTATTGCTATACTAAAAACATTTCATGATTGTCCTTTTATTCTTTTTTTCTTTTCATCTTTCAAGTCGAGAAGTCTTCATCACTGTTTACCTAGTTCACATAAAAAACTGTTTGCCACACTAAATAATATCACGATGGTTTGTCTTCTTCTTTTCTTCTTCTTTCTTTCAAGTCGAGAAGACTTCGCCACTTCGCCACAGTTTCCTAATCTCTCTTATCATTCTTCTCCAGGCTACATCACGGGCATGGTCGGCAAGTGGCATCTCGGCATCAATGCGCACTCGGCCAATGATGGCGCATATTTGCCGACCCGTCGCGGCTTCGACTACGTCGGCCTCAATCTGCCGTTCACAAACGTCTTTGACTGCGACACAACTGGCGTATGTGTCTGTGTGTGTTTTTCACCCTTTTTTCAGGCCACTTCAATCTTTCGGTCTCGCGCTCTTCTGCTCACAATATAAAGCAAATAAAGCTCGGCGCACAGATCACATCGTTTCGCTCTTATCGTACGCCATTGCGCAAACGAGCGGGAAGAAAATTTCTATTGGACATACCAGCCCTTTCAATGCCTCTCTCAACCAATCTTGGCCAAAGACTTGAGATTTTTTATATTTTTTTTTTAAAGATTTTTTCTTAGATTTATAAGAAGGGCGGCCCGAATGGTACGCAGTGCTTCGTCTACGATCGCGAAGAGATCGTCCAGCAGCCGACGCATTTCGAGCACATGACCGAGAATCTACTCGACGACTGGAAGACATTCTTGCGGGATCGAATACGAATGGTGCCTGGAATAGAGAGAGAGAGAGAGATAAAGAGAATGAGAGAGTGAGTGAGAGAAAGAATAAGAGAGATAGAGGGAGAGAAAGAGAGTGAGAGAGTGTGAGAGAAATAGAAAAAGAGAGTAAGAGAGAGAAAGAGAGAGAGAGAGCAAGAAGACAAGGCTACAAAAGTAGTGGCGCGCGTTGGCGGAGCAGAAAAGCAAAAGAACAAAAAACAAAGCTACAAAAGAAGTCTAGACAAAGTAATTATTACGCACAAAATATGGAATTTTTACTCGATGACGAATTGACGGATAAAATGAAAAACAAAGCCAAGGAAACAGTCATGACGTCATTACGGAAGGGAATGGGAGAGAATGCATACATATTTTGAAGGGAAAAAAGACACTAATTTTTAAGGACCAGCACGAACGGCCTTTCTTCTTCTACTTCTCCTTCCCGCACGTGCACGCGGCGCAATTTGCGTCGCAGCGTTTCATCGGGTCGTCCGTTCGAGGTACAACAATTTTTTTATTTATTAATTTTTTATCTTTTTTTTTGTTTTACAAAATATTACTTTGAAAGTACAATAATAAGGCATATTGAGGCATTCTTTATTAAGGAAATAAAGAAAAAGTAGAGCTAAATAGAGCACAATCTTACATGCGACGTCCGCAGTTTTAAAATAGTTTAGGACTCTTTTTTTCGATGAAAACTACATACATAATAAACTTACAGTGAGAGATCGTGATTGGCTGTGTTATGGAAAGAGGCTTCCCTTGTGTTAGGCATCTTTGGCGACAACGTCAACGAGATGGCGTGGGCGGTCGGCGAGGTGCTGCAGTCGCTGCGGGACGCGGCCGTCGCTCAGGACACGCTCGTGCTGCTCATGAGCGACCACGGACCGCACGTCGAGCTGTGCCTCAACGGCGGATCGACCGCCGGGCTCAAGGGTGGAGTTTTTTCTTCTTTTTTCACTTCTCTTCTTCTTCTTATTATGATTACTTGTTGACACTTAAAATGTTTGTCTATAAAGAAGAAATTAGTAGAAAAAAATATTAGAAAAAAAATAATAAAAGAGTACACAAAAAAGATTTTATTACTAGGCGGCAAGTCGAACAGCTACGAGGGCGGCTTTCGCACCCCGTTCGTCGCGTGGCAGCCCGGCTCAGTGCCCGCTGGCGCCGTCTCTCAGGAGGTCTTCTTTAAATTTGTCTTTATCAACAGCCTGGAAATGTGTTGTATAATCTAATATAAATATATATATATATATATATATATATATATATATATATATATATAGAGTTCCATGCTCTGATAAAGGGGATGCCTCTGCTTCAGGTCATCTCCAGTATGGACGTCTACCGCACCTTCCTCGACATCAACCCGTGCAATAGGGGCATGCAACCGGTGAGAGGGTTTTGAGCATTAAATAGAACAATATATTAGTCGCAAAATTTGGCCTAAATTTTCTCTCAATCCGAGCTATTCTGAAGTCAAGCTGGAACTTTTTGAATACTGTAGAAAACAGATTGATATTCAATGAGCCCACAAAAGAGTAGAGATAAAACCCTGAGAATTTCAGAGCAAACCACAGTTGCTTCCCACGGACGGCGCCAACATCTGGAACGAGCTGCACGGCCGAAGCCAGCGAGCCTTCTCGCTCGCCACCCGTCGGCCAATCTTCTTCTACTGCAACACACATCTCATGGCGATACGGCACGGCAGATTCAAGGCAAGCTTTTTCATCAAATCTCTCAACATTCATTCGCAATTCTAAAAGAAACACATATGTGCAGGTTTTCATTCAAGTAGGAGATCCTGGGTCGATTAAAAAAGTTGAAGAGAACATGATAAATGGAGAAACATCTTATAGAGCAGATCTTAAAAGAAACTGAAACAAAAGGTTTCAGAATTCGTGTAAGTTAATCAACCTTGAAAGCACCTTGACACTGTGCTTGCTTCAGATTCACTACAAAACGTCGCCAATCTTTCGTGAAAGCGGCAACATTAGCCAGACATGCCCGGGCGGAAAGCCACTGAAAGACTGGTGAGAGCTCAAAGGAGACTGATTTTTTTATGAATGTTTTATGTTTTTGAAAAAGAAGAAGAAATTACTTAATATTACTTAATATAAGCTTGTCCTTCTCTTGAGGTACGTGAGCCAAAAGTGCCCGGACGAGCACTTGAAGACGCACGATCCGCCGCTCATCTTCGACCTCACTGCCGATCCTTATGAGATGTTCCCGCTCGAGTACGAGCAGCTGGTCGCCAGGGTGCGAATGGGGATTTTAATTTTTTGTTGTTGTTTTGTTGTTGTAATTGGAATACGTTTTAATCGTAATCGATTAGTACTCTTAATTTACGCAATAGTTAAAAAAAAGTTGTTGAATTTTTCTTGGCACAGACTTCGTCAGTGGTATGAGCGGCACTGCTTCGTTGTTTGCTTTAGAAAAAAATTAACATAAACGTACAACTATTAATTAATATAGTAATTAGAATATGAGAATGTGCCTAGATACGAGCGAAGGTGGCGCGAATCGCCGTCGAGCATCGCCAGTCGATCGTGCCCGTCGCACAGGTTAATTAATTAATTAACTCGCAAGTCGAGAAAACCTTTCATGTGTTGTCACATCTTTTGATGTATGAATAAATAAATAAATAACTATATATTTGGTTTATTAATTAAGTGATTAATCTATATCAATTAACTATGTGACAAACGTAGGTGCTCGGCAACTACTCGAACGCCGTTCTGCCGTGCTGCGATCCACCCGCGTGTCGATGCGACAAACTGGCTCGAAGGAACAGCGCTCCGGACGAGGTATGTATAAATACGGTGACGTAAAGGGGAAGCAAAAAAAGAAGTAGACAAACAAATAAACATACTGGAAAACATCCAATATGCATACTTCCACTGTAAGTAGTCTGTCCAAAAAAGCTGTTAAAAAAAGATTTTTATGGAATCAAGAATGTTCTTCCAAAATAGTTGCTTTCAGCTGCCGATCGCCGAGAGGCTGTTCAAGCCGAACTTGCCGACATGGCAGAACGCGCTCAATCTTGGTGAGAAGATGTTCAGCGGCTACATTTCGGATTAGAGAACAATCATCGATTTAATTATCTACAAAAATATAATCGTTGAACGACCACTTGAAAAGTAGGAACAAAATGTTCTTATTCTTTTTTTTATAATTGCTAATTGAAGTTTACGAAACACTGTAGATTTCTTCAACTTTTTAGGATAATTTTTGTTTTGAAATCACCACATTCGAACGACAATTAACTGATCTCTATCTAAGGACATCATTTCTGTACATACAAACACATTTATTGTACGCAAGGATCACTTAACTTCATGTTATATTCGTTTATCTCATCAATATTTGATGCAACAAAACAAAAACCACTAGTTTTGTCACCCCCAATTAAATACGACTCATATTGAAACCTTGATAAAGCTTCTGTCGAAGATATTTCTTACAAAGTACATAGTCAACGTGCGAGGGAGGAGCGAGCGAATGATGAAAGAAGAATCAGCTTCTTCTTCTTGGATGGACTCACATGATTTGCGTGTGTAGTGAGCGTGCACACAACCTGAACAGTTTCCGATGACGTCAGCAACGAATGCGAGGAGAATGTATGTACTTTGTCCTCTTGTGACATTCGTCACCGCATTGTGACTTTCAATTACTAGATTTGTGTCAAAACTCAAGATTGAAACGGCAGTGCTGACTTACAATTAATCAACATCACGCTGCTCGGTTGACTAAAAGAAATGACGCAATTCTCAGGACTGTGTTCAGCTATGCAAAATGAACATAAGAGTGTGTTAAAATGTGCACAAATTTTCAATTAGTCATAATGCTCATTTCGGCTGAAGGCTTCAACGGCATTAATGCAAATATTGTTGAAAAACTTAGAAGAAACGATTAACGATCAGTGTGATGAGAGTTTACAGAGCTAGGAATTATCTTGTGAACGCTTGGTCTTCAAATTCTTAAGTGCTCCTAATCTCGCATTATCTTTCATCCGTCTCTCAAGGGTACCTTCTTATCTGCCAAAGGAAGGATGAGTGAGGCTGGCAGGTCGTCGTGCCTTTTTTCTCGCGTAGTAAGCAGATAAAGAGGGATCATTTACGAGTGACGAGGGTACGACAGAATGAATGGTGTCCAGGAAAATTAATCATAGATACATATATTCTCATAATACTCAAGAAAACGTATACAAGAGTTTAGAAGCACGGTGTGGAAGATACACTCAAAAAGAATCATAGGTACACAAGTGTAGATTCAAAGATCTTGCAATGCGCACGAAAACGAAAAGATCACATACATATATTGTCTGCTCCCGCTCCTGCGTAGTGTTTGCTTGGGTCTTGGATGTTCACTCGCCTTTTGTTTGCTTCCGGTGGCGTTGTATGAATTCACGTAGCTGACTGGAAGAGCGACCAAGAGCTCTGGTTCTCAGAGGATCGCACAAATTTTTAGCTCTTGAGAGTTTCTGTAAAGTATGGTTCCTACATTTTTCCACTTTGCCAGCACAAACTTGGCATAAAGTGCAAACTACCGAGGGCGGCGGGCTTCTTAAGACATCATTCCGGAATAGTGGCGAGGTCAGACGAGGGAGTCTCTGATAATGCAAGAGTCTGTGGGCTGTCGCTGATAAAAGGACGAAAAGACCGGCCACTCCAGGTTGACTGCTTTTCTGTGGTCTATTATTCGCTTCTTTGGAATGTGCTCTTTGCGATTTCACCAATATATATACAGAAATAAGAAAGACAGGATAAATAATCGTCAGATAATTACATACAAGGTATGTAATTATCTGACGATTATTTATCCTGTCTTTCTTATTTGTGTATTATTTGTTATTTGTGTTGGTGGGTTTTTTTATTATTTATTTGTGCGTGAGGCTAAGCACGATTGTGTAAAGATAATGTAATTCAAGGAGCACGAAACTCTACCATAATCCTTTCAATTTTCCGGAGCATTTAGTCGTGTCCGTTTAAAAATCTCGCCATTGTGCCATGCAATAGGAGTGAAGTCAAGAACTATTTTTTCTGGATCCTTAAATGAGTTTCTATTTTTAGACGGCAAGGGTTCGTCAGCGATGCTCACTTTCCTCTGCCCACTCCTTTTCGCTTGCCTTCTCACATCAACTTCCTCCCTCAAGTTCCTTGGATACAACCCCATCTTTGGCCATAGCCATGCCAATTACATCGGCAAGATTGCGGACACCCTCGCTGAAGCGGGGCACGAAGTGGTCCGTTCAACAATTTAGATATATTTTGTTATTTCTTATCATTTGCTCTAATTACTTATGTACATTAGTCTAAATTAAATTGAATATGTGAATTTTATTTATTTTTATTTAAAATAGTATCTCCACCAATATTATTATGTTTACTTCAAGAAACATATCAGAGATAAAATAATAAGAATGCGAGTTTTCTTCTTCTTCTGTAAGCTAACTTCGGACTGATCGCATGATGTTCTTTGTTTGTGCTTGCAGGTTCTTCTGACTCCTGTCTACCATCGACACCTAAAGAACGCGACGAGGTTGTGCAAATAGCCATCTTGTACTCCTTTATCATTTGATGACTCATTCAAGTCGACAAAAAAAGGCCTTTGTATGGTGGAGTGGATGAGAAATGAAAACAATGTTCTGAGTTTGAAATTGAATAATTCTCTTGCGTTTAAGTGTTGAATTCCGATAGAAAAGTCGTAGACATTTTAGCGTCGGCGTATGATAAGATTTCAATAAATTCAGCACTCATTCACGTGTCATCTTCGCTCCGTCAAATCCGAGTGTTTTGGAAGAGTACGAGAACTTCCACGACAACCACATGGGTGGTAAGCTGTGGGTGCAAGAGAACGAGAGCCCTTTAGCCTTCTTTGAGGTAAGGAGCGCAGCTCCAAGAAAGCTGTATTCCTTTTCTCGTTCCAAATGAATCACTCTTCTCTTTGTGTTATCAAGGCCATGATAATAACAATAATCAGACGAGGCAATAATTTTTCAGACAGCGAAACTGATGAAGAGGCTGTTCGTCCAGCAGTGCACTGGTACGTTTCGGCGATGAATGAAATGTTTACGGGGTGCCATCTTCAGTTACGACGGGATCTCGCGCTCTCCTTGAAGAACTTCGTCGCGAATCTTTCGACGCCGCCTTCACTGAGGCTATCGACTTGTGCGGTCTAGGTAAGACCCTTCTTCCTTCATCTCAAGCTATATTTTTTATCTATTGAGTGTGTGAGTAACTAATGAGTAAATTTAATGAGTAATTAATTCCAGGCATTTTCAATCAGTTGAATCTGACGCGTTTCGCCCTGACACACAGTATGACCATATTGCCCGGCTTCGAAATGCACGGCGCGCCAGCGACTACTAGCTATGTTCCAGGTCGGTCCCTTCCGAAGTATCGTTATATCTTTGAATACGAGTCGAAAATGTATATGATGAGGATAACATCAACAAGGATTCCATATGAAATTCGAATAAAAGAGTAGAGCTATTTATAACATCATAAATAAAATATAACATATTCACCATTACAAAATATAAGCGGATTGCTCCTAGGCGATCCTTTCAAACGCAATGAACTAGATTCGGAAATAGATTTGATCAAACAGAGATTATTTTTCTTTTGACTACAGGCTTGATGTCTCCGTTCTCGGACAAGATGACACTTAAGCAGAGAACGCTCAACTTTGTCGGCTTCGTGATCGGCAAGATAATGTCGCGTGACTTCAACGTTGCATTCGATCAGCTCTTCAAGCAACGCTTTGGGAATGAAGCGCCGTCTACTTTGGTAAGTTCCTTTATTTACTTCCACGGACTGAAAACATGCACCATTTTTCAATTCTAACAACAATAATATCTTTACATGAAGCAAATGTTGAATTGTTCATAATCGGCAGGAAATAGCCTCAAGGGCAACGTACTACTTTGTCAACTCTGAGCCACTCATCGATTTTCCGCGTCCGGTCACTCGCAAGATCGTCGACATTGGAGGCATTGTCGTTCCAACAAAGTCGAATCCTCTCGATAAGGTAAATGACAAGATTATAATTCAACAAACTTTCTTAGCGATATATAAGTAGGTATATATGTACATTTGTATGAACACACGCACCCCAATATAATTACAGTACTTCTCTGATCTCATCTCCGTTCGCAAATCCACTGTTCTGATATCATTCGGGACAGTGATGCAAGCAGTTAACATGCCTGAGAGGTACAAGGAAACGATTCGACAACTCGCCATTCAAATGCCGAACACAACGTTCATTTGGAAGTACGAACGTCTGGAAGAGAACGTCGCACGGGGAATTCCGAACCTTGTGACTGTGAAATGGCTTCCTCAAACGGACTTGCTTCGTCAGTACATTTGCGAGGCTTTCTCATTTGTGGCTAATGTAAAAATCAATTTTAGCATTGCCAATCATATTTTTAAAAGGTTTCTTTATGCCATACACAAATATTTGAATTGTATAGAGATATACAAATAGAGAAAGTGAGCTAGTTTTAAAGAAAGTGAAAACGAGATAGAGAGAGAGAGAGAGAGAGCGAGCTAGCGAGAGTGAGAGAGAGAGAGTGAGAGAGAGAGAAGAAACAGTCACAAAGAATCACATGGCTAGATTAAAATTGAAGCTATAAGCTCTTGCAATCTTCGCAAGACTACAGCTTGTGAGACTCTAAAAGAAGTGTTATTAAGTCGCGGATAAATGAACTATTAGAAAATATTTTAAGCACTTGTACACTGACAGAGATGTACACTCTAGTACTAGATGCTCTAACGGTGTTCAAGGCAACTTTCTCCCGTTCTTCTTCCATTATAATTTACAGCGCGGTTTCGCCCCCATTACTAAGTTTCTTGAAGTATTGCATCATATTATATCTGATCAAGCCTCTGCGATAACCAAATAGTACATATGAAGATACAATCTTTCACTGATAATCCAGACGACCTTCGCCTGTGCGTTCCTGATGACATTGTTACAAATGTTTTGAATAAATAAATGAATTAACCAATTAATTAATTACTTAATTAATTAATCAACTTTAGACGACCCCCGATTGTCCGCATTCCTGACGCACGGCGGCGCGGGTTCGGTGATGGAGGCGACGTTGGTCGGCGTGCCGCTCGTGGTCGTGCCGGTCATGGGCGACCAGCCGCACAACGGCGAGATGATCAGGCGACTCGGCAACGGCTTCGTCATCCACAGGGACGAACTCGCGCAGCCAGAACGACTCAGGGAAGTCATCGAGCAAGTGCTGAGTGACAAGAGGTATTTTTCATTATTATTATCATTAGATTACTGCTACATATATTTACTCATTTCTACTTACTGTCTGTTTACCGTTTAGAAGATTAGATTAGAAACAAAATCGGACTAATAAATAAATGAACATTTTCAGCATCCGAGACCGAGCGCATTCTGTCGCATGCATGGTGGCCGAGCAGCCGCAGTCAGTGCGTGAAAGGCTCGTTTCGCACTTTGAATTCATGGCCAAGCACGGACCGCTCGAGACACTCGACCATTATGGAAGGCAGCTCACGTTCATTCAGTATTACGGCATCGACGTCGTAGCTCTTCTTGGCTCTCTTGCCATTAGTGCGATTGCAATTACTGCCACCGTCTTGTATTTTGTCGCCAAAGCTGTCCTGTATGTCATTTCAAGGATGTCACTTGTCAAGGTTAAGACGGCCTAAGTTCTTGACTACCAATAGAAAAGATCTAATTTACATACATACGTGTATCTGGTGCAGGTAATTGTTTAAGTGTGCTTCGTAAGATTTTGTTATGTGTACTTCCCAGTAAACTTCATATCGCTTATTCGCTGATATAGCTGATGTTTTCATGTTCGTTAAGGCTTTAATGAGTGGCATAAAACAAATTACAATAACACAATTATTTGTCAGATTTCCATATATGAACGGAAACTGATAAAGCTGTCAATTATTAATGAAATAATTTGCAAAGCTGTAAAAAATAACTTGTTTTTCCTTCTTCATTAAATATAGATGGAAAATACGTGAGTAAAAGTGCTCGGACCTTAACGGAGACGAATAAAAAGTGTCTAGGTTTTAAGCAATATTTGGTGAGGTGGGCTAGAAAGTTCGATTTGCAAGTGTCTCGAAATCACAAAAATCCCTCTGCCCTGAGAAAATTAACAGTATTATCTACCTTTTACGCTCTTTGTATTCGCGAATATTTTAAATTCCCGCATTTTCGAAACATTTTGGTAAATCCACACCTTGACTCACGAGCCTATTATGGACACGTCAAGGGAAGCAGCGCCATTTCTGTGGATTGTTTACACCGTTCTTTTTTCCTATCTGTCAGGAAATTCGTGGTAATAGTTTTTCTCTTGTGGTCTTCTATAAAGGAACTTTCCACCGAATGATTGTACATTAGGATTCCCCCCCCCAAAACGCGCGGCACCAAGTATTTGGCCCTTCTTCGGCTTAGAGAGCGAATGAAAAAGGAGGGTGGCTAATAGTTACAGTTAAAAATTTTACCGAGCCATATTTTACCGGGCTTTTAAGTTCCTAGCAAGAAGAAAGAAATGGTTCAAACTTCCTGGACGTACGTTTTGGACAGATATGAATAGGTTCACGTTCATAAAACCAAATGTAAATTATTCAGTAATCTGCTTCAGAAGCATGACCTACTGCTCATCTTTGACCTCACCTCCGATCCGTACGACATGTTCCAGCTATGGTGCAGGATCTCATCTTATTTATGTTTTAAATATATGCAAAAATTATCAACATTAATTGTATTTTAACAATGATTTCTTCACTGAGCAGCAATGCCTCTTTGCTCGATTTAGAAACAAAGAAAATGTGCTTGAAACAATCTATAAATTGAAATTATAGAATAATACTGGAATAATATAGTGATGGGAATATGAAAATGTTTATAGATACGAGCAAACGTGGCGCGAATCACCGCCATGCATCGATAACCGATCGTTCTCGTAGGTGCTCGGCTACCGCGATCCGCCCGCGGACCACGAATAACTTTCCCTTATATCACTTTTTGAAGTGTTGATTGTTACATCTACTTTTTTGAGTTCGAATACTTTTGGCCGCATTTTCGGTCTTACCGTCAACCGTCAATTGACACCTTTTGGCAAGTATCTGATTTCGATAGAGCGCAAAAATAGCAATCGATTTACAGTTCATCATTTAAAATTGGATCAGATAGAAATGCGTTTTTTAAAATGCCATTTTGGACTATGTGTAGTGAACGCCAGGAATCATGGGTCACGTGTTCAAAATCGCGCATGTGCAAACCGTTTTGCGAATACTGCTATACTATGCTCTATAGTTCAAACGCGAATGTGCGGCCATCCCTGCAACTCTTACCGAGCTCTTGTAATTTAGACCTCGCACATATCGCCAAAATGGCGTTTTTAGACTCGAGGATCCATTCCATTCCATGCGTTTCTCCTGATTAAAAAAGCACCTTTAAGTAAACACCTTTGCAGCGCAATCTACTTTTCCTCTTCCCCGGTTCTTTAGTTTCTTTGCGATTCTCTCGCAAATCGTGGAAATGTTGATAAAGAATCGGTGTCGACAACATTTTCATTGGTCAATAGGCAAAGTGCGAGGGGAGAAAGAGTGATAGATGAAAGAAGAATACGTTTCGACTTGGATGGCTCACATGATTTACATACGTGTGTGGTGAACGTTAACACAAACTGAACAGGTTCTGAAGGCGTCAGAAACCGGTACCAGGTGAGGCACTTTGTCCTCGTTCGACAGCCATTACTCATACGATTGTGACTTTTAAGCTAAACTCAGTATATGCAGCAACGGCGGTGCTTATGGATCGTTATCACTGCCTTTATGGCTTGAAGAAATAGAGAAACTCTCTTGTTCTGTACAACTATGCACAAAATATTCAAAATAGTGTGTTCAAATATGCATACTTCTCCTGTATCACTAATATAGTCTTTGGCTTCAACGCCACTCGTGCAAATATTATTTAAAAACTTTCAGTAGAAAAGATTAACGACCAGGGTGATGAGTTTACAGTGCTAGGAAATGAACGCATTGTCTAAAGTTATGAAGGTTTTAATCTCGCATTCACTTGCATTCGTCTCTCAAGGACTTCCTTATCTGCAGAAGTAAGGAATGAATAGGGTTGGCAAAACGAGCCTTTGTAGACGTAGTAAGCAGATAAGATGGTATCATTCATAAATGTCACAATATATATATATATATATATATATATATATATATATAAATATATATATATATATATATATATATATATATATATATATGTATATAAATATATATATATATATATATATATATATATATATATATATATCTCATCGATATTATGAACGCAAATCCACACAAGAGTTTAGAAACACAAAGTATATCATACAAAGAAAAAAAAAGATAAATATAAATTTACACGTGTGTGTATTTTACAAGCCGATTTTTAAGAGAAAAAAATTCAACAAAAAATCTTATGATTTGCTGAAAAATGAAAAGAACTTGCATCTTTTTCCATCCCGCGCACCCTGCGTACTATTTACTTGTTTTTTTTGGGTACACGCTCTTGTATGGTTAGCTTCCGTGGCGTTGTTAGAATTGAGAGCACTTGTTCTTAGTAGTTCGTACAGATTGGAGCTCATAAGATCTCCTTTAAGGTTTGGTCTAATTTACCTACAACATTCATACCTAGCATAAAGAGCAAACTACTTGTGTCCTGTGGGTGTTCAATCGTGTGTTATTCGCTCCCGCAGGCGTAAGAATTAAGAGCACTTCCACTCTGTTTAACGTTTGGTCCGACATATTTTTTCCTTGCCTACAACATAACAAGCATGAAGTGCAAACTATTGAAGGCGCGTACTCACGCACGCGCCTCACCATCAATTACATACTTTCACTTTAGGCAGAATATATAAAATGGTGGCGAGTTCAGGCGAGGAAAGTTAACTTTAGGGTTTCTGATAACGCAAGAATGCCGCTGATAAAAGGACGAAGAGGCAAGCCACTCGAGGCCGACTGACTGCTTCCTGGTCTATATTGGCGCGTATACTCGCATTTATTCAGTTACTATTTATGAGTGAGGCTAATAATTAGCACATAAATAATAATAGTCGTGTTATTAATGAGCACGTATTTTTAGTTGACTATGCCTTCGTCAGCGGCGCTAACCTTCCTCTGCCCACTCCTTATCGCTTGCTTCTTCCCATCAGCTGCCCCCCTCAAGTTCCTGGGGTACAACCCCATCTTTGGCCACAGCCATGCCAATTACATTGGCAAGATTGCGGACGCTCTCGCTGAAGCGGGGCACGAAGTTGTAAGTTCTGTGATTTAAATTTTTTAAAGTTTATTTTCTCTTTACTTGCTATTATTACGGCAGGAGGCTAAAAAAGAGCTATTTGAATTTTTATCATTTTTCACATAATATTGCGTACACTTCAGAAGATTGTCAGAGAATAATCATGATAGAAGAAATCGAGTTTTCTTCTTGGGCCAGCAAATTTCACAATCATCACATGATTTTCTTTGTTATTCTTGTAGGTTCTTCTGACTGCTGTCTACCATCGACACTTAAAGAACGCTACGAGGTTGTGTAAATTGACATATTGTAGTTCTTTACCCGTTGATGAATCACCCGAGCCTATTTACAGCATTTCAGGTATATAAATTAATTTTATTAATTATATTAATTTAAATTATTTCAATTGATCTTTCGGCGCTCATTATGCATTTTAAGGCAGATTTAACTAGGCTAATTTGACACAGGCCTGAAACCTCATTTGAAATATGCAGCGCGATTGCATGCTATGTATATACATAGGAACAATGTCCTGCATTACTCTTTCAAATAGGTTTCAGGCTAAAATATTAATATTCTAGTCACCGTCAACTTTTTTTTTTAGAAACTATTGTTACCACCGTATTTTACAGTGTTGAAGTAGGCTAGTTTTACAGGAAAACTACGTTGAAATGCGGCCCGTGCGCTGAAAAATCCAATTGAAATTATTTAAATTGATATAATTAATTTATATACCTGAAATGTTGGGCGCAACATTTTTTCCGCGGGGGTAGTTCTCACATCAGCGAAGAATGCGCGAACATTTCACTTTAGAAAGTATATGGATAAAATGTATACGTCTTAAAAAAAAATTCAGCGCTCATGCCCGTGTCATCTTTGCTCCTTCGAATCTGAATGTCATAGAAGAGTACGAGAACTTACACGACAACCACATGGGTGGCAAGCTGTGGGTGCAAAAGAACGCGAGCCCTTTCGACTTATTAGAGGTTATTAGCGGATTCATATGTATTTATTGTTATTATTCCACATTATTGCACTCTACATTAAATATTAGTTATCAATGCCATGATAACAACAGTCTAGCTATGCAAAACATTTGCAGACAGCGAAGCTGATGAAGAGGTTGTTTGTCCAGCAGTGCAATGGTGCGTTTTGCCGATGAATGAACTTTAACGTGGTTCCAAGGTTCCGTTCCATTCGCATATGTCTTCTTCAGTTATGATGGGATCTCGGGAGCTCCTTGATGAGCTTCGGCGCGAATCTTTCGACGCCGCCTTCTCAGAATTTTTCGACTTTTGCGGCCTAGGTAAAAGCAGCTCTTCCTTCATCTCTAAAAATCGTATCAGCCTTTTATCACTTAAATGTGTGCTTGTAGGCATTTTCAATCAGTTGAATCTGACACGTTACGCACTGACGCACAGCATGACCATGCTGCCGGCCTTCGAATTGCACGGCGCGCCCGCGACACCGAGCTACGTACCGGGCCAGTTTTTTTCCCGAATTAACGTAATAACTTTAATTTCGGGTTGATCAGTTTTTTTCCCGAATTAACGTAATAACTTTAATTTCGGGTTTACATTGTGGCGATGACATAAAACGAATTGTTCATTGTCAAGTACTCAAGTGCATTACAATACAATTTATGAAATTATAAATATAATATAATAATTTCAGCGAATATAAGCTATATGTTCCTCTCAAAAGCAATTAATGTAACTTCATTAGATCAACAAAAAAGAATTATCTTGGATTACAGGAATTATCTCGTCTTTTTCGGAAAAGATGACACTTACTGAGAGAACGCTCAACTTTAGCCACTCATCGATTTTTTTTTCCTATCACTCACAAGATCGTCGACATTGGAGGCATTGTCGTTCCAACAAAGTCGAATCCTCTCGATAAAGTATAATGTGAAAATATGTATATATCTGCATACATATGCTTTCATCTATTTACATATAATTACAGTACTTCTCTGATCTCCTCTCCGCTCGCCCATCCACTGTTCTAATCTCATTCGGGACAATAATGCGAGCAGTGAATATGCCCGAGAAGTATAAGGAAACGATTCGACAACTCGCCATTCAAATGCCGAAGACAACCTTCATTTGGAAGTACGAACGTCTGGAAGAGAACGTCGCTCGTGGAATTCCGAACCTCGTGACTGTGAAATGGCTTCCGCAAACAGACTTGCTTCGTCAGTTCATTTTCTGCTCCATCTCACTGGTCTATTTGTGTTTAATCTTTAAACAGCATTATTCTGCTGTAATAAATATGTATGTTTATACAAAAAGTGAGCTAATCACTATTTATGAGACAGAGATCAAACAGTCAGAAAGAGTCACAATTGAAGGATTAAAATTGCAGCTGTAATCTGTTGCAATCTTCACAACGAGTACAGTGTGGTAGATTCGAAATGAAGAAAGTCGAGAAATTAGTCTCTTGTGATGTCACATACAATTACTTCGCGGATATAGAAAAACAAATAGATAGCATGCAGCAAATATGCATATGTATGTATCTATGCACGTTTTCCCGCTATTCGGGAACATATGTATCTTCTTGTGTTGTTACATTATTATTGATCTGTTGAATACATAATTTATTTAAATAATTAATTAACTCCAGACGACCCCCGTCTGTCCGCATTCCTGCGGCGGCGCGGGTTCGGTGATGGAGGCGACGTTGGTCGGCGTGCCGCTCGTGGTCGTGCCGGTCATGCGCGACCAGCCGCACAACGGCGAGATGATCAGGCGACTTGGAAACGGCATCGTAATTCACCGCGACGAACTCGCGCAGCCCGAACGACTCAGAGAAGTCATTGCGCAAGTGCTGAGTGACAAGAGGTCTTTTTTCATTCTGTATTTTAATATATACATATATATATTTTTTTTTTTAATATACTGTCTGCTGCACTTTTTGTGGAGATAGCAATATTTTGTTGTGTTGTAGTTATCTCCCAGTGACATTTCTCTCTCACATTGAATAGGGTACTGAGTCTTCGATTAGACCAAAGTTTTGAAAACTTAGAAAATAGCCGAACTAGCCACTTACGTTATTTCAGCATCCGAGACCGAGCGCGCGCAGTCGCAAGAATGGTGGCCGAACAGCCCCAGTCCGTGCGCGAAAGGCTAGTCTCGCACTTTGAATTCATGGCCAAACACGGACCTCTCGAGACGCTCGACCATTACGGAAGGCAGCTTACATTCATTCAGTATTACGGCATCGACGTTGTAGCCCTTCTTGCCTCCGTTGCCATTGTTGCGATTGCAATAACTGCTACAGCCTTGTACTTTGTTGGAAAAGCTGTTTTGTATGTCATTTCAAGGATGTCACTTGACAAGGTTAAGAAGGCCAAAGTTATGTTCTAGACTACCTATAGAAAACGACTTATTTGCATACAAGCGTGTATCTTGTGCCGGTGAATGTTTATGCTTCTTTAGATTTTATTATGTGTCTTCACAATGCAATTTCATGTCCATTACTCGCTGTAGCACTTGATATTTTGTCGTGAGCAAAGGCTTTATTGAGTGTCATAAAGGAATAGATTATAATTGTGCAAATATCATACATATGTACATGGCCAAATATGTATGCATGAAGGTCTGCAACTGATGCAAAATTGTTTTCTTTCCGTTTTTCATCGAGTAGACCTTGGTCATTTGTCCTGTCTGGAATCCTTGGTGACAAAATAGTCCATAAACAGCTAGAAGAGCTTCTTCATTTCTGAAGATCAGACACAATTGAAGGCGGGATGACCTTTTATCGTCACTTATAACGGCCGGCGTCGTCAATAGAGTGTCCGTCACACTTTCTCGTCTAAATTGGAGACGATTC
Source organism: Allodiplogaster sudhausi (assembly GCA_945643635.1). Lineage (NCBI taxonomy): Eukaryota > Metazoa > Nematoda > Chromadorea > Rhabditida > Diplogasteridae > Allodiplogaster > Allodiplogaster sudhausi. Next base: position 1,324,468 of record CALZFC010000027.1, read on the forward strand.
TTCCTTCTCTGGCTGCCATTCGATGGACCAGACAAAACAAGAAGCAAAAGATGCAGTCGGCCTGCTTTAAATCACCGTTGCGATGCAGCTGTCAGCTTCTCCCTTTCCCTACTCTCCAACTTCACATTTCGCCACTCACTCGATCGTACACTCACTGCCAATTGACGTATTTTCCATTTGATTTTACACGATTCGCCCCCTAATTGGAGAATTCACACATTCTTGTCGTGGCCCATTTAAAGCGTATGAACATTCTTCGATGGCATTCCATTCCAATTCACGCTTCAGTCTCTTTCGCGTTATAGAAGTTGACAAATAGTAATTGTTTGGGTATTAATCATTGGCATTAAATCGTTGTATTATGTGCATACATGCCAACTTTCTCTTCAATTTTTAATTTTTTTTTCTACCTGAATCCTAGTTGATTCAGCGCACTTTGACAGTTGGTCATTTGGGCGACTCTGACGAATATCAGAGGCGGATGAGGCAGAGGCACACTTTCGCAGCGCCTTTGCTGCTGCTGCTCGCATGCACGGCCAGCTGTCACGACGAGCAGATTGTCGACGGGCTCGGCGATGACGCGCATGACGGTGAGCAGTGTTTTATCATAGCCTTTTTCAATCACATCTTATTGGCTTATTTTTTTTCAAATTCACAGTATAAAAGAAGAATTTACTTGAGTTGTTATTGCTTCATATGCAAGTTAGTAAGGCCGTCTAACTAAATGAAGAAGGTTCTTTGAGTTGAAATTCACCACGCCATCCAGCACTACCTTCATAAGATTGCTCCGAAGTGCCCGCCACCACCCTCGACAGAAGATCCGTCATGCGAGGATGAGGTTGGATATGTTATAAAATATTTATAATTTTATAACGAAAATAAATTCGTTAAAAGATCACAGAAATCAACTTTTTTTTCGGAATTTTCGGAAATTCGCGTTCAAAGAAAATTTCTGTAGCTTCTTTGTCTGGAAAATAGCGCCATTTCGGATTACATCTCATTTAAAGGCAACAAGCGATGAGGACGAGTACGGCACGGGCGGCGTCGAGCCGGAGAGCTCGCATTCGCGCGAGCACTGGGCCGACCACGTCGCGCGCATGGAGGCTGACAAGGATCACGCGGAGCGCGCGCGACTCGCCAATGAGGCCGCGCACAAGCACAAGACGTGCTGTCGCTGTCACCGACAGCGTCATCACTGTTCCGAGGAAATTCAGGTGCTTTGAAGAGATTATTGAAGATAATTAAGTTGAAAATTTCATATATTACTTTTAAAAATACATAGCGTTCTTAATGAATGATTTTTGTACTTGTCAATCAATGAATCACGTGCCAGATTCCGCCACACTTCTTCTGTGCATGCCCTTGTCACAGCCATCCTCTGCAAAGAGAGAACAGGGCAGCAACGAAGGCGGACAAAGAGTTGCTAGCTCAACTGGGAGTCAGTTAAATTTTTTTCGTAATGATCGCTTTTCGCATCTTATTTTTTTTATATGTTACATATTTATATGGTAAAATTATTTAATGTATGTATTTAAATATGTTTCCATTTTCTCATTTTCAGGCATCATCTGATGAGGTGGTGATGCATTCGCCATCAGCGATATTAGCGCAAGCAGCAAACGAAGAAGGAGAAGAGTATGGGAAGGTAATGCCAGAAGCACTCGATGAAGCAAAGGCCGAAGAAGATGACATCGATGAAGCAAAGGCCGATGAAGATGACACATCAGCTCTTGTTGGTTCGCCGGAGGACTCTGAGAAGGAGCCTGGAGAGGCAGAGGTTGCTGCCGAGCCAACAATCCCGGAGGTCGGCGGGCATCATAACAAACTCGCTGAGGATCCCCAGGAAGAAGAAGACGATGAGGTCAAAAATGATGAAGACACCTCTGCACCAATCGCCGAGTCAGCGCGAGCTCCCGAGGCGTCTCCTGAATCGGCTCAAAATCAAGACGAGGAGGAAGAACAAAGCGATGGCGGAGCACAACCAGAAGCTGAAGAGCAAGAACAACAAGAACAACCAGAAGCTGATGAGCAAGAACAACAAGAGGAGCGTCAAGAGGATGAAGCAGAGACTGCGGTCCAACAAGAAGAGGATGAAATTGAGGCACCTATGCTTCCTGAGCCAGAAGACGAGCGAGAGGAGGATCGTGAAGAGGAAAGAGACGAGGAGCAGGCACAAGCAAGAGAAGAGGAGCAGGCACAAGAAGAGGGCAGGGAAGAGGAACTTGAGCAGGAGCTGGAGGAGAAGCATCATCATCATAACCATCACTCCACGCTTGGCTTCCCCGAACATCACCGCGTTTGGAACAACGAGCCAAAACAGTTCGATGAGCTGCTCGAAGAACCGCGCACTGGGAAGGAGGCCTTCGATAAGGTTAAAAATAATATTAAAATAGTATGCATGCCCGCAAGAACACTAATGTCAGTCAGGGATTTACCATGACTACGTAATTTCAGCCCGAGGCAGAGAAGACTCATCACCATCACGAGACAGGCAACCATCACGCACGCGAGGCATCTGAGGACGTGGAACAGACTGTTGAGGTGGAACGACAAAGAAGTCGAGAAAGTCTAGATGACGAGCCACAAGTCACGGCAGCAGACACGGTCGAGGAGCCTGTAGCAGAGGAAGAGTCCCCCCATCATCACAAACATTACGAGGTCTGAATTTATGATGATATCTATCAGCACTTTTCTTTAGGAGAAAAATATCTGAATTGTTAGAAAGAATCAATTGAGTACATTCCCACCGCAACAGGAGGAGCCGGCGGTGCTGGAGGCAACATCTGGAGCCTCGAACGAGCAAGTACACTTCGAGCGTCATGAAGGACATCAGCATCAAGAGCACTCGGGTGACGCTCCGCTTGCTCTGGACAACTCGATGCATCACCAGAGTCATCATGCCTACTCCGGCGACGTCGAAGCGACTGCATCGGGCGACATCTTCGACCGCTTGCCTCATCATTACAAAGTGTCCAGTGAGGAAGGGGCTCCGGAGCAAGTGTCCGATTTACCACACGAGCATCATAGCCGAGTTGTTTCTGGTTATGAAGCGTCGGATGAGCAATCGGAATACCCAAGCCAGGCGCAGCACGTTAGCTACGACGGCCAAGACATGAGTCTCCGGCAGTTTATCGAGCTTGCTGAGCGTGTGGAGCATCCACCACACCATCGCCATCACTACCCACACTATTATGGCAGGTCGGCAGAAGTGGCGGAGGAGCAACAAGCTCCGGAGAAGCTAGAAGAAGGTCTCCAATACGAAAATGGTCACGAACACCACGACGACGACGCGGCTAAGCTGGTCAGGGCGGCGGAAGATGAGCAAGATGACGATGAAGAAACAAAGGAACGCAAGCTGATCAGTGATCAGCTCAGGCATCCTGACACCAACATTCCGGAATTCGAAGAGCCCAACCGCGATACGACAGCGGAGCAAGCTGGGAAAGAAGAGGTACTTAATTATGTTGTTTCGGAGCGAGGATATCCAGTCAATGACAATCAAATTTGCAAGGGAAAATAAGAGTGGCTTTGGAAAGTCAATTAAAGTGCGCATCTCGCACAACTTAATGTTTGTCCTTTTGGCTTTCATTGAACCTTGTGATATCCTTGCAAAAGAAAACTTCCTTGCTGTAGCACAGAAAGTGATACATTTACACCATTGATATCAATTCAGAAGGAAACTGGTTCATCGAACGAACAACCGAAGGATTGGTTCGGCATGGTAGCTGCCGTTGAACGCGAGAAAGACGGAACTCTATTGGAGCAACCCCATCAGCACCGCTCCGCAGAGGTGTCTTGAGCAAATATGTCCCACTTTACATATTGCTTATGAAAACTACAAGTAATCTTAATAATCTATTTACCAACACCTATGTATCTACCATTTCTTCTCTTAAACACCATTATCGAAAACTCATCAATGTTTAATTACCAGAACTAGCTTAAATCAAGTAAACGGAGTTCAACTACACCATTGCACCTTCATAATATGTGAAGAATGTTTTGTTAAGTGACAGATAAACGATTCAAGATACCACTGGAGTTTTAGCGCACCTCGAACATGGAGGACGTGAAGCAAACTGAGCATGTCGCATCTGCTGAGTATCCAGTAAACGATCCAGCTGAGAAAGTAAGCTCTGGAATCATTTTGAATTCATCTACTAAAATACAAATGGAAATTTCAAAAATATGGAACTACAGATACCCAAAATGCGATGGAGGAAAAAGTGAGATTTTGTTTGAAGTAATACTTCATAAATGTTATAAAAAGAACAGTCTAATTTTTTTTACTTTATCAGGAGGCATCTGAAGATGACGCAAATGAAAATGTCGAGGCAAACGAAATTGTAAATGACCAAGAGTCAAGGAAGGAAGACGATGGAGCGGAAAACAAAGAGGCAGCGTTGGAGCGCAATGATGATGATGCCGCAGTAGCTGAAGCAGTGGAAAAACTAGTCAACAACCCCGATGAGGGCGAAAGAGGCACCGATGAAGTCGCAGCCAACGTCGGTGAGGACGATGCTGCGGACGAGGAAGATGGCGAGGAAATTCAAGAATTGCATCGCGTGCGCAAGCATGCTGACCAAGCAGAGGATACACCTGCCAACGAGGAGCAAGAACAAGAAGAGTTTCGGCAATTGGAAGACAAGGAGACCGAGGTTCGTTTTCTGAATACATGATTCCGAGGTTTTGTATTTTGTCATTTTGAGGACGCTCAAACCAGTCCAATCGCAACAGAGGAATACGCACCGGTTGCGGATGTCTTCGTGCCGGTCAGTTAAATATAAATAGATATGTCCTCTTCTTTCAGCTCAAAAGCTCTTACGAACAATTTGTCTCATCTTATGATCTTTTCCACATCGTTTTCTATTATAGAATGTGGCGGGTGATCAGGCGCTTGTGTCAGACGAGAAGTTTATTGAACGCGGGACAAGCAACAACGCAAACGAGGAAGTTGAACAATTTGAGGAGGCGCCCGTTAAGTCTGAATTGTCAAACGACGAGGCGCCGGCGGAGAATATGCAGCAACTGCCGGAAGAACGTGACCAGCCGAAGCAGGAGGGTGAGGAAGCCGTCGATGAGGATTTAGCCAACCCATCGGAGACTACTCTGGATAGGGAGGAACGACGTATTGAGCATCCCGAACGAGAGGAAGTGCACAATGCCCAGAGCTACAGAAAAGACGACGAGATAATTGGCCAAGAATCAGTCCCTGAAGAAGCGCGAGAGGAATCTCACGCAGACCCTGCCGAAACCAACCAGGAGCCAGCTAGCATCGCCGAGCAACCAGTCATCGAAGATATTCATGAATCGCCGGATCGAGATGTTGAAGCGGAATTGGAAGAGGCGCCAACAAATAAAGAAGTCATTGCTGAAGCAAACGAAGAAATAGCCGAAATGGAAGGACAAAACGATGGAGACATCAGGTCAGAACAACAAACAAGCGATAAGCAGAATGAAGCGGTTGAAGAAGTTCTCAAAGAAGGCGGTTAGTCTCTCATTACAAATATACATATTTACATGAATTTCATACATTTAAAAACAAAACGGAAAGAAAATTATCTTCTGAAAAATATGACTAATCAATTATTTATTCTTTGTTTTATGCAGTGCCGCAAAATCTCCTGGAACCGGAAGAGACGGCAAGTGAGACACTCCCTCAAGCCGTGTCAAATGACGCCGAAGAACAAGTTGATGCAACGGGGGATAAGATCGCTGAGGACGAGCCGTCACTGACAGGAGAGGAGGAGGCGGTGGAGGAGGAGGCAGAGGAAGCTGCTGATTCGACTGACAAGGCAGCGGACGAGTCCGAGCAAAATGTAATGCCTGAAGAAAATCAGGCAAGTGAAGCGATCGATACTGTCGATTCTTTGGACCAACCTGCAGCGGAGGAATCTGATCAAAATCTAACGCCTATCGAAGATCAGCCAGTTGAAGCGATCGAAACGGTCGATTCTATGGACCAACTTGTCCACGCTGACGAAGATTCAGTCCCCGAGAGCGTGGCAGAGGAAGCAAAGGAAATTGAAGAGCTCCCAGAAGATGACCATGCGGAAGAAGTCGGCATTCAGGCCATTGAAAACGCCGATGATACTGTTCTGCCAGATGAAGCTGAGGAAGCCAGAGAAAGTGCTTTGAGCGAGGCGGAGGCTACCCCGGGAATTCCTGCTGAGGTGGTAGAACAGGCAGAGGAGGCAGACATGAGTGGCGCACCCGTCGAGCCGATCGTTCCCGAAGTCGATCGAGCAGAAAGTGAGGTCGATCGCGAAGCCTTGGAAGAAACGGCTAATATCCCGGAAGTGCAATCCACCGGTGATCAGCCGGAGCTGTCAGCGGACGAAGAGACTGTTGTAGAGAACGCTGACGAGGACCCTCAAGCAGAGGTGCCTGGTCAGTCGGACTCGGAGAATCCAAGAGAAGCTGAGAATCCAATTGAATCTGTTGTCGATGAACAAGAGGAGCAAGCAGAAAGAGAAGTCGCTGACAACAACATGGCGCCTCTGCAAGATGAAGAGACTCCTGAAGAGCAACAAGTTGAAGATGAAGAATCCCCAGATAACGTCATGAATGATACAGTTGATCCTGCCGAAGAGACCAAAATTGCCGATGACGCTCCTGTCGATATAGATGATGAACAGGCGTCTGCTGATGATGTTTCCGATGCAGTTTCTGACAATGCAAGTAGTCAGCGCAGATACAACGAAGCTGCAGTTCCATTCGAGGAGAGATATGAGGAGCCGCTTCAAACAGAACCAAAACTGGATAGCGAAATGCCAAGAGAACTTCAGGATTCAGTAGATCCAGAGCCATCAACGGAAGCACATCATCATCATCCGCTTCAAGATATTTCTTATAATCTCAAATCAGAGGATAGCCATGAGCAAGCAGATCTGGAAAGAGAGCCTGAACCTTCTCCACAGGGAGAAGGAGCCTTTGAACCCGAACTGCCCGCAAACGATGAGCCTGCCAACACTGACAGTATTTCCGATCTGCCTCCAGACCTCGATGCTCCAGTTCCTCTTCCCGGTGAAGCACCACCGAATCTCGACGAAGAGCTCGCAGAGGAGAAGCACAGTGGGGATGATGGCACGAGCAACGATCTGCCTGCCGACGCTAAGCCGGAAGTTGATATTAACAATGAACCAGATGTCTACAACGAACAGTCGCCAGCCCAGCAACCCGCAACCTCTTACAATCAGGGACACACGAAGATGACAGTCAATGTCGTGCACGAGAAAGACATAAAGCCGAGTCAAAGCGAACAGAAGGTTTCTATTTTATCGTACGTACTATTCTTGTTCTGAGAAAAAAAGCTATTTTCAGCCTCCTGATAACGCCAAGCCGAACAAGCCGCTCTTCACATTAAATATTCCACTAGGTTCAACAGGTAATACGAAATCAATATTCGATGAAAAGACCTGTTAATTGACAACGCGGGGAAAGTTAAATATTTTGAAGATAAAACGGTGAACCAGAAGAAGAGTGAGAATTCTGCGGTAACTGCCGATCATACTGCTGCAGCAACTGAAGAATCGCATCCGGTGAAGCCAGCTAAACCAGTGAGTGTTCACGTCTATTACAGATGATAATTTGCATAGCTCATGCGCATGCTGTACGTGCAAACAATCAATTTCTGTGTGATATCACGCGTCTCTGCTTTTTTGTTTGTACGTATTGCACGGAATAATGTGAACCTATTGGGGAGGGCATCACTTTGCTGCATCTTCCATTTATTTCCGCACTTTCATGCTTAATAATAGTGCACTTTTGTTTTATGCATTTGGTATCTTTATATGTAGTTAGAAGAACATGTAAGCTCATTAATTAAATACAAGGAACTGTGCTCTGTCATCTTATGCATAGTTTTTCATGAGTTAGGGAAAACAATCCTTGTCCTTACAGATCTTCACTCTGAATGTGCCGATTCGGGCACGTCGATCAGCATCTTCATAATCTCATTACTCCTGCAGCCCTCGCTGTTCTCTGTCTGTTTGTAATAAAAACGTGTTTTGATTCGATTAACGGCGTTACCATGCTGGGGCCCGCTTTGCTCTAAATTCTTTTCATTGCGTACTCCGATAAAGAATTATGAAAACTGTTAAATCATTGAATATTCTCCATGGAGACAAAGAATGCCGAAGCACAGAATGAGATATAATTATTGTATCAAAGAGCAAATACGACGGAGAATGACTGCAAGTGTTGTATATATGTATGTCCATGTGTGCCTGCATCATCGCTGTTTTGTCTGCTCTGCTGCTTTGTGCTCGAACGGAATTGCAGCTGTTCGGAGGCTTTTAATTAACATTTTCTTGTCATTTTCAGGCGACTCCTTCTGACTCACGTGAATCGACACTTTCGAACTATGCGCGTCATCAGCACGCTTCGGAAGAAGGCGAAAGTGATCACAAGGAAAATGACGAGAAGAAGGTCAAGGGAGATCAAGTTGAATGGGATGTCCAAGGCGGAGGAAAAGCGGATGAACCTGAAGAAACTTATGTCATCGATGATAACGATGATGTGTCGGACGCCCTCGATTCGGTAAATGCATTGCGGAATCAAGGGAAGGCTGCCCATAAGTCAATTGAAAATGATGAGAAACGCCATGTGCGTATTCGTGTCAGATTGCAAGATGCTAAAAAAACAAGGGAAAGATGCAGGTTAATACTCCATGTAATTCTTGCCCATTCAGCGTCAGCATTCATACTCGAGAAGACATGGATACGACCAAGAAACGGATGACGGCATAAGTTCTGGCAGTAACGGTGACGAAGACGAGGATGAAGAAGACGAAGATGACGACAGATCTCCCCAGAAACAACAGCAGGAAGACGAACAATCTGCTGAAGAAGAGGAGGAAGCAGATTCAAGCGCAATGTCAGCAGAGATATCTTCATCGAATGGCTATAATTCACAGTTGGAAACAAGAATGAAGGTAGGATGAACATTTAAAGCAATTTGACATATCAATACTTTTCTGCAAAGTCATAACTTGAACATTTAAGAGTCGATGGAGGCAGGAATCTGACAATGATTCATCAGAAAGTCACATGCAAGAGAATGATGAGCGCGTAGATGACACAGACGGGGAGGAGGAAGAACATGATGAGGATGAAGATGACGATGAAGATTCAGGGTTAGCGAAAGAGGACGGGGAAGACGACGAAGATGAGTCCAACAAAGATCGCACATTTACACAGGTAGTATGTTGTTTGGCGAAGCAAGAAAAAGACACTTATTTGTGGGGAGTACAGTATAATTCAAGAGTTCTGACCAGTTGTGGTGCACTAATGATATATTTATTAAGCCAACGCAGATGTCGTCCAAGCGATTGGATAACAGTGAAGAAAACGATATAGAAGATTTCAATGAGGCAGATGCTCACGCTGAAAAATATTCCTCGTTCGGCCAGAAAAACCGCGATGCTTACAAGGTCTATTCAAAGCGCAAATCGGAACACATTAAAAAATTGTTTTTTAAGGACTCTACTAGTGTGAAGAAGCATTCATCGGTCTCGCCAAATGAGCTGAAGGGCCCAACTAAGCCGAAGGGTTCACGGCACTTTGACCAAGAATAAAACAAACAGAAGGAATTAATTGCAGAATACTCTCTTGGCAACTATGCAACTACGCCAGCGCACGCTAAAAGCGAAGAAGCCGAAGAAGCCAAGGTGGAAGGTGACGCGAAGGACGAGGAAACGGAAACGGAAGGAGACGACGACGAGACAGAAGAGGACGATTATGAGCAGTCCGATACAACAGCGAGAGCTGCTGATGGCGAATCAAAGCAAATGAAGAAGGAAGATGAAAATAAGACAACTGAGGATAACGACAATTCCGAAGATGAACAGCCGGAATACGACGAAGCCGGAGATGAACATGAAGATCCAGGCTCAAATAATGAATCTGACGAACAAACAGCAATCGCGGAGCAGTCACATTCAGAAGTAAGTTTTTGAGTTGTTGTTAAAATCGATATAGTAGGTTAGTTATAATTTAATTAAATAATTATCATTGGATATAGGAGACACATCCGGAAGGAGATCAAGCGGTTGATCAATCAGACTCTGACGCAGATACAAAAGTGCATAGCGCATTAAGTGAACCATCTCGGAACATGGAAGTGGATATGAATGACAGATTCCGGCAAGAAGACAACAGTGAACTTGATCCTATGAAGCAAACAGCAAGCCAAGAAGAGGTAAGAGCCGAATGTGCCTTGAAGTACTTATCAATAATTTTGCTAAGAATTCTGCGACCACAACAAGTACGCCAACAATGATGATAGATGGACAGAAAACGGAAGGTCCAAACGTCATAAATAAAGAGAATGCCCCGAATCCTGCAGAACTCGCGGAACAAACCTCACCATCCGAAAACGAAATCGACGTAACTGTTTCTGTATTTATTTAGAAAATGAATAAATTAATTTCAGAGTGACATAAATCATAAAAAGGTTGTCTCCGCATTTGCGTCGCTTGAGCAAAACGAACTTCAGGATCGCGATGTCATTACAAGAAAGAACTCAACGCGTCCGCATTTCTCGCAACATCCCATCGGCAAGGACCATGTCGCAAAGGAAGCCGACGCAAATGCAGAGCTCATAAATAATGGTGGCGCAACAACCGAAGTGCCAGCACTTGCAATAAAAGAAGAACACTCCGGGATTGTGACGGAGCATGGACAACAAGAGGGAGTAGGCAACCAAAAGTTGGACAGAAATCCCGAATCCGCTGGTAAGGAGCAGAGTTCAGCAGAGAATTCAAAAACGGAGACAACTACGAAACCAAACAATGTCGACGATGAGGTTATAAAAATTTCTTCAAGCATTATGAATAACTGTATGTTCTCTTAGCTATTATGCATAAAGAAATTCTCTAATCATCAATGGCATTTCTTTAGAACGCTGTGCGAGACGGAAAACAGCCGAAAGAACACGCTCTCTTCACTTTGCACTTGGACCACGAGGCGATAGAAGCAGACGGCCACGTGGCGCCTGTTCATGGACAATCGGCCACCATCGTGTCCACAACAGATCTACCTGAAACTACTACTGAGGCGATAGCTGACCAAAACGACGAAGAGATTCCTACGGATTCCTTAACTCTAGAAGCGCAGAAGAGTAGTCGTGTTGAAGATGAATATTTTGACGACGCGAAGACGCGGGAAATCACCGACGATGGTGATTCCTCAGATATTAACAGTCAAGTGAATTCTGCCTTAACAGAAACATCGACAACGATTCTGCCGAGAGTACTTCCTACGAAGGTTTATGAAGAGAAATATGGAATTCACTTTAAAAATAAATCTTTTTAAAAATTGCAACATTATTTCAGCCACCAAATCGCCATCCTCTCTTCACATTGCACCTCTCTGGCAAGGATCACAGTGCAGGAGAAGCTGACGGCCATGCAGCGCCAGTCGAACACCGTTCAGGTGCTGTTACAACAATGGAATCGCCTGGCATTACTCATGCAACGACTACAACAACTGTTGCAACAAATGATCCGGAGGTGGACGAAATTGGAGATGCACTTCCGAATGAGACGTTGACTCTTGATGACCCAAAGAGCAGCATCGATAATGCAGATGAAGATTATGGCATTGCTGACAATGAGACAGGAGCAAAGAGCGAAAATGATGATGGCTCGGATATGATCAGTCAGCGCAATTCAGCTGAAAATGAACTGCTGACCACAACTATCATGTCGACCCTGTCATCCACCAAGGTGATACATAGATTGAAAATTTTCTTAATTTCATCTTTTCATTTTTTCCATATATGTATCCATATAAATATATGTATATATCTTTCGATGCTAACGTTCAGCCTCCACATCGTCATCCTCTATTCACACTGCATCTCCCCGGCGAACACTTGGCCACAGAGGCTGACGGACGTGCGGCGCCAATGGAACTGAAAGCAATCGAGCTGACAACAGCATCAGTTCCGACGACTACACAAGCTACGACAGTAGATATCATTAGACAAGCAAATGAGGACGAAAAGTGTGGAGAAGAAAAGTCGATAGATGCTAGATACGGAGATGAGGAAAGTGATGGAGAAAGAGGAGAGCAGAGCAGGATAAACGCCAAAAACTCACTTTCACAGATCTCAACGGTGGAGGTGATTTGCATAATGCTTAACTTGAAACGAAGAGAACATCAATACACAAAAAACATCTACGAATTCTTAGGCTCCGGCAGAGCCGTCGGATAGCCAGTCGCTCTTCACTCTCCTCGAACCTCGAAATGGTTATTTGTTAGATAATTATGGTACCTACAAAGAGAAAGTCATGCAAATAATAAATGATCAGGTACCACTGTGGGATCAGAAGCTGAGGCTCGCGATGCAACTCGAGAACAACAATTTACCCAAGATCAGAGCGATGAATTTCACCATATCACCGACATCGACAAGTACCAAAGCGCTCCGTTACGAGCCGAGATAACGAACGACACTGAATTCGATAAAGAAGAAGCCAATGAGGAGAACAAGGACGCCCGAGAAGATAAATTCCTCTCAAACGAGCATGATGATACATCGGCTTCCCAAATTAACGAGGTACTATATGTATTTTCCATTGGCAATTGCCAAAAATTTTGTTGCTTATTTAATAGATCGCTCCATCGATACAAAAGCCTCTCTTCACTTTGAACGCTCCTGGCTTCGAATCAAAGAGTAAGTGAGGCAAAGAAAACATGTTTGTCTTTAAGGTCATCTTCAACTCTTGACCATGTTACTGTTTTTTTAGTTCAAGAAGCCGATGGTCACGCAGCTTCGCAACGCACCTTTGAAAAAGCTGTTGAAGTGACAGAAGAGAAATTGAATAGTCCATCAATTACGTCATCAACAGCTATCCCAGATATTCCTGACATTGCATTAACATCTGTCATTCCTCTGTCTGAGTCCTCGCGAGCAAATACTGAGCACAAGACCACTACGTCGACTGAAGATTCTAGCGAAGAAAGGCTACTAAACAGAAGCTTTGATGAAGAAAATGTGGAGGTGGTTTTCGTTTTGTTTTTGTAGTTTTCTCCTAGTTCATTCTTGTATGTTGTTTAGCCATCGTCAAAGGAGTACGACCAACTTCCTTCGTCCAAAACAAGCCTTCCTGGAAATACGGAAAATTCGGGTAGGTCCATCTTCTATCTTTTGCTCATGTTAAATATTCCATTAGCTTCTCACTTTTTAGAAACTACAACAACAGGACAAGGGAGTGATGATGACTATGCCGCTTCTACCGCAGCGATGGCATCGAGCGATGACGGATCTACAGCTACTGAAACGACAACGAGTACGTCACCGACACCAGCAACTGATGTCACAACTTCGAAGGCGACTGTAGTCTTAGAGGCCACAACTACAGCTCAACAAGACAACAGTGCAACTGCGTCCACTCCATCTACATTCCAATCATTCAAAGCAGCCTCGCCTCAAGCTGCAAGTTCGGAAGCGAATTCTACTGCTATGATAACTGATCTGAATGCCGATGCCTACCAAATAAGTCAAAACTTGTTTGATGTACAAACATCTCATGAAATAACAACTCCCTCAACCGAAACAACAACAATGGAAAGCTTGAATCCAGAGCAAGCTTATGAAAGCGCAGATGTGGTGTCGAAATCGAGAAATCACGAGCGCAGTTCATCGAGCCCAGCAACCGCAGAAATTTACCGTGATGTAGTGTCGCATACTACTTCCGTGGCGCCAAGCCTCGCAGATCTACAAGAAGAGACACTACGCAGCACATCTCCTGCGGGATTAGCCAGCGTTGAGACAACCACTGCATCGATTAGTGGAACGCTAACTACACCGACTTCTGCACTCGCCGATGAGGAAGCAGTTGTTCATTCGGATTCTCCTCATGTTGTTACTAACGAGAAAACAAGTACAACGAAGCAGCCAATTATTGGATCAGAAGAAAGCACCACTTTCGCTGTTCGTCAGTCTATCATAAATTAAATTAAAATTAAAATATTCTCCTAAAACTTTTTTTGCTTTTGCAGTCACCTACTCCGTACTTCAAGACAAATGGTCCACATGCTGAGCAGTCTTCCACAAGCGTGGACACTACGGAGACACCGACCATTGCTAAGAGTATTCAGTCAATGAAAGAAGCCGATCGTTCAGTGAAACAACACGAAGAGAAGCAGCATACTCAAGAAGAAAATGTAATGAAGCAAAGCACGAATGCAACGGGAATTACCAAGAGCAAAGTTATTATTTTCTGTTCTATTTTGAGAAATAGCGTATGTAAGTGAGTGTCATGTCGATAATATCAAAGCGGCTAAAAATTGCATGAAGCAACTGCAGAACATGTCATAAAAATACATAACTAGTGATTCTAGCATCAGTCACGTAACTCTGCTCGGCATCCACTCTACTCGCTACATCTCACGAGCACGAGAGGCGCAAAATCGAAAATGAACCAGGCACACGATACTGACCTACACGCTTCGCCAAGGCAGCATTCAAATACTCCACACCGCCCGCTCTACAGTTTGCGGCTGCCACACAGCGTTAAGGGTTAGTAATATTTTAGCATGGCATTAGGATGCGTTAAAGTGCGTATGCGAAATTCCAGAAGCAGCAGATGCGCACGCGGCACCGCTTCATTCTAACGCAGAGTCGTCGCCATCGAGTCACACGTTGAGCTCCAAAGAGCACTATAGCGATTCAGACGTTAGCGTCATTTTAAACTGTGTATAACACTTTACTCAATGTCCTCATACATTTACAGTTCACAAACGAAAAGGCAGCCCGCCGACCACATCCCATGTTCACCTTGCACGTTCCCAACAAGAACACTGTAATTATTATCAGCCATAATTTCACTTTTACAGTTATTGCCATTCTTTAGGACGGCAACGTCAAGAAGCTAACACGCGCTCACCGTTCGACTCTTCGAAACTCATGAATTTCTTCTTTGCTTGGTTTCACAATAAAGCAGCGCAACCTTCCTGTTCCTGACGATCAATACTTTATCTGTAAACTTGTTTCAAAATAAGTCGCCGCTTTGACAATTGTAACGCATCTTATTACTTTATGCAATTAATGCGATCTAAAACCATTTTCAATTTTTCATTCTACGTGGAGGACAAAAAATTGTTGATCACGATATAACTTTGCTGCCCAGAACAAGCCCAGAAACTACGTATCTGACAAGTGTAAAACGAAATAGGGTAATATTAGTTGAGTTCCATTTGTGAGTAGCCGTCCTATATCTCGGTTCTATGCACGTCCGATATTGCAAGCAAGCTGATTAATGCTTGGTCTTTATTGAGAAACATTTTTTCAACAAGAACACCTCGTTAAAGGCGATGGAAATTCAGAAGGCAACATGTCGTAGAGAATTTTCCACATCCGTACATTAAGCTGACTGCAAAAGAGATTGAGATAGAACAAAATCATGTTGCCACAAGAGAACGTGAATTATAACGGAATCGCGCAACATATCGACGCAAATGAACCTCGGTTGGATTCCCAAGCATAAGCGATGCTCAGGAGGATCTCGTTGAGCAAATCTTAAATATCCGACTAAACACATTTGCCGCACCGCAACACCTGGGTGGCATTCAGCCACATGATCTTTTTTTTTCATTTCTTTTCCTTTTCATAATAAAAGCTGGTTAACTAGCATTTTCAGAACCAGTATTCTGCACTTCAAGAATTCAAAATCATCGTTCGATTAGTGTATAGTTAATTCTCATTTCGGGCAATCAAGTGCCCCATGATTTGAGAATCTTGTTCAGTTTCATTTGCCATATTGCATATTTGCATTAACGGCAAGTTCATTCAATTTTTTTCCATGTACGTGAATAGGCGACAGCTTTGTTTCAACCATACTATCTTTAGTCTGAAATGGAATTGCCATATGTAGCTCACTCAAGTTAGTCGGCGATTACGTTAGTCTACAAAAACTTTAATCTCATGATCTTTTGGTTTATAGGCACACGACTTTTCTTCTGATACTTTTACATGTAAGTGTTGAAGCGAATGTGTCAGTTATTTTGTTATGTTCTTGCGCGAAATTTAAGGTTTTTCTTTTTGTAGCGAACGCTTGTTTCAGTTGAGAAACAGTGTTTCGCCGACCTTTATTATAAAAATGCGTGTTCCCACATCATCTAAAACGAGTCCAAGATTGGCACGTGTTCAATGTTGACAATATTCGCAAACTTGTCTCATTCTGTTTTTTTTTGTTTCACTGTAAAGTTAGATCTTCTTGAGCTTATTAATTCGTCAAGTAAATTTTTTTATTAGATTACTTAGAAAGGCGGAAGTAACAACAAAGAAGTGCTAAGAATTTGTGATCGTAAAAAAGAAATTTTCAGATTTGCACACAGAATAGCAGTCCTCATTAAATATGAATCGCCTACAATGAATATTCAGCATCATTATTTTCAAGAGCGCAGATCGATTTTAACAACATATCTTCTCTTGAGAATTGTACCATAGTGACACTACGAGTTACCTCACAACTATTGCTGAACTGTTGATAAATAATTGTACAAATATTGTTTTTACATAATTTGTGACGATTTCAGAGTTGGTAATTATTTTTGATGAGAATTTCGTCGATCCTCATGTCTTTTCGTGATTGCCTACAAAAGCTTCGCATATTTCAATTTTACAGATTTCCTGAAAATAGAGACCATTGACTCATACCGATACGCCAATGTCAATTTGCCCCATTAATACATGTGTTTAACAAACGTAAACAAAAAGAAATGAGATTGAGAATTTTATCCTAAGTATTAACATTTCTCTTTATATTTGCAAGAAAGAAGCACATATATGAAATGTTATCATTTTTATGCTCAATTGTCGCGAGTTTTATATTCATATAATTTCTGATGAACGAACGCTATTGTTCTGTTTGCGTATTCACGGAAAGTACATATTAGCCTTTTTATTCCGCACAAGGAAATTGTCTTTCTTTCATTCATGTCAAAAAGGACGCCTTGACAGGGATCTTATGTTGGAACAAGAAAAGAATACTTCTTGTAGTGTGTTCAAGTACGTTGCTTTTCTCGTCAACCTTTTCGAATGTCCCTTACCAAAACGAAAGTGCTCTCCGAGGCTACAAATTCTAGCCCTTCTTCGCTCATCACGAATCACACAATATGCACATACATATAATATAATAATATTTATTGCACCGTGTCATATAATGAGTTAAAAGTGCAGAGAAAGAGCAATAATGACCAACACGGGCATAATCACTATGACTAGTGAGAGCATGGAAACTTAATATATGTAACAACATAAGCATAAACAATTGCAGATAATAGGCAGTATTCAAGCATGAGTAGCAGCGAAATGCATCCTTAGAGAAGATTTAAAACAAGAAATGGTTCTAATTGTTAGCATGTGTGATGGAAGGGTGTTCCATCTACTTAAGATTCGATATGGAAAAGAATTTCTATGTTGCTCTTTACTGAATAGGGCAGACTAAGGTGTGATTGGCTTCTCGTTGTCTTGTCAGATAAGAAGAGGGAGGGGGCAGAATTCCAATGGAAGAGAGAAAGTCTGGAGAGGTGGAGAAAAGCTTGAATAAATGAACAAAGTCTGTGATGTCTCTTCGCTCCTCAAGCGTTTCTAGCTGTAGAAGCTGGAGTCTCTCGGGATAGCTGAGATCAAGTCCGGCCCGGCGGCAGACGCTTCTAGTGAACGTGCGCTGGACGCCTTCAATGAGATTAATCCATTTACGTTCCTTAGGCTGCCATACAACTGAAGCGTACTCTAGGATAGGTCGAATGTAAGAAATAAACAATCTCTTATAAATTTGAATATTTTTGGACTTAAATGAGCGCATAATGTACCCACACTTTGCGGTTGCCTTGGAGCATATTGTTTGTATATGCTCATCAAAATGAAGCTTGTTATTATAGAAAACACCAAGATCACGTACTACTTCGGTTACGGGAAGAACAACGTTGCCAAGTTTAAATGAAACAGCAGGATGATTACGTCCCATGTGGACGACCACCGTTTTAGAGGTAGAAATAGAGAGCCCATTAGCAGTGGACCAGTCACTAATGCGATCGAGCGCAACTTGGAGAAGAGTTGTATCATTGATAGTGGATAACTTCACGTCATCAGCAAACATTGAGACAGAGCAGCCAGGAGGGATGCAGTCAGGCAGATCGTTAATATAGAGCAGAAATAAAAGCGGACCGGGGCAGCTACCTTGGGGTACACCGGATGGAGTGGAATAAAAATCAGAGTTTGATGAAGAGACGCGTACAAATTGGGTTCGATTGCACAGGAAGTGTTTAAGGAAGCGTAGAAGGCAACCATTAATACCGTAGCTTTCAATTTTCAAGAAGAGAAGATGAATGGGTACCAAGTCGAATGCTTTAGTGAAATCAATCAGAGCGACGCTGATGTAGTTGTTCTTGTCTAGAGCAGAGTGATAAGCGCAGAGAGATTTGAGAAGAGCCATCTCACATGAGAGGCGGGGACGAAACCCGAATTGAAAAGGACTTAACAGGTTGTTTGTCTCCAGATGCTTCATAATTGCACGCGACAAGATTCTCTCCATTACTTTGGCAGTAGAAGATATCAGACTAATTGGCCTATAATTAGTGGGATCAGACCTAATGCCCTTTCGCTTGAATATTGGTCGCACAACTGCAGTTCGCCAGATATCTGGGCATTCTCCGTGTAAAAGAAAAGAGCTGAATAATATAGTAAGGGGTGTAGCCAGAGAAAGAGCTGCGCCGTTAAGAAATGCGTAAGGAATATCATCAATTGAGGTGCTATTCCTAAGCGGAGGCTTTGTTAGGACTCGATAGACAGAATTAGGGTTAATATCGACATAGTCGAGAAATGCACTAGTTCGCAGCGATGAATTTGGGGGAGGAGGGAGAGAGAGACTCTGCGCTGAATATGCAGATGAAAATTGCGCAGCTAACACTCGAGCCTTATCCAGATTGTCAGAGATTATTTGCCCATTGAACAGAAGAGTAGGGATGACTGCAGAGTCCTTAATATACTGGTTCGTAAATCGGAAAAGGCGTGATGCGTTCTTACTAGCAAAAATTGATTTTTCAATATTTCGACGGTGGCTATCCATTGCTCTACGTAGACGGTTGTTGGCCTTCTTAAACGGTCTGTATCCTAAAGTTGGTGAGCGCTTATAGAGGGATTTGGTGATACGCGTTAGGCGGGCAATAAGGGGAGGCTGTCTACATTCAACTGGCTTTACTCTCTTAAAAGGTACATATTTTTGAATAAGATGGTGAGAAAAATCGCAGAACAAATTATAGCAAATGTTGTGATCACTCATGTTTGCAAATGTTGTGGTCCAGTTAACAGCTGCCAATTCTGCATTAATAGACTCGAATTTTGCCTTACGGTACAGTGGTATGAGTTGTGGGCGCGGGTGAGGGGTGCGTGCTGTGATACCAAACGAAACTAGGCAGTGATCGCAGGAAGGCGGAGGGGGAAGAACTCGACAATATTTCACAAGAGCGGGCTTAGAAGAAAAGACTAGATCAAGAGTATTGGTAAGCCTTGTTGGAGACAAAACTAGTTGGTGTAAACCGTAGGTCAAGGCAAATTGGACCAAAAGTCGGGCTGGATGTAGCTCTGATAATGAGGTGGAAACAGAAACAGTCGGCCAGTCTATTTGGGCTAGATTAAAATCACCGACGACAATGTGGTGATCAAGAGGAAACTGGGATATGGTCTCCGAAAGATACTCTAGGCAATTATTGAATTCATCGGTCAGACAGCGTGGGCTGCGATAAACGCAGTGGAAAGTTATATTTGGTGATTCAAGGCTAATAGAGACAGAAACGATTTGGCAGAAAATAGAAAAGCTTACGCTTTTTCTGAGAATGGCTGGAATTTCGCTGGCTACAAGAATGCAAACCCCACCGCCTTTGATATTGGAATCACGATCAGAACGAAAAACGGAATAACGCTGAGAAAATGAAAGCATGGCATCGTTTACAGTGCTGTTGTTACTCCATGTTTCTGTAAAAGCGACTAAAACAGGATTATGAGCAGATAGCAAAGATTCAAAGACATGAAGTTTATTGGAAAGAGTTCGAGCATTTATAAGAAGACAAGAAAAGTGCGAAAGACGGTTGAGAATGGGGCGAGAGCGCGCATTTAAGAGTACGTGTCTAGGAGAGCCCTAGGCGGCAATGTTAGGGGGAGGGTTCAAGACTGACTGCCCCCCATTGGCCTGGGGGGTCTCGTTGTCTCCCGGCGCTCTCTTGGTCGAGGTCGGAGCCGATTGAGGAGAGGAGGTGATGACTTCCATTGGCTGTGTCCTCTTGCGTGAGCTCCGCGTATTGCGACCGCCTCTGTTCGCACTGCTGCTGGCAACGCGACCGCGGCCCCGAGAGAACCTGCGGCCGCGCTGGCTCGGCTGCTGCTGCAGCTGTTGTGGAGGAACGCCTGAATCAGTAGGAGGATTCCTGTTCCTTGGGGGGCGAGGAAGCTCGCGGGGGTTAGAAAGAGTGAAAATTTCGGGACCATTCCCAACGTCCCTGACAATGAATTGCAGCATGCCGGCGGCTTCGTTTCGCTTGCCGCACTCCCTTCTCAGCTCGGCGTCGTACTTGATCTGGCACGGCATGTAGTCCGGCCGGGCGTAGGAGTGCACGTTGCCAGCGAGACGAGGGACACAGCGAGACGAGCGGGCATGCTTGAGGAAGAGCTCTCTCAGCTCCTCGTCATGAAAGTCAACTTTCATAATTCTTGGTCGATTTCGGTTGGGGTGATTCCCGTCGTGCCTGTAAACAGAGATTAGGATCTCTCCCTCACTTGTCAGTGAGGAGAGACGGCTGCTCTCTGCACAGCTGAGAATGTCGACGATGAGCTGCTTGTCTCTCTGCTTGGTCTCATCCTCGCTTTGGCCTTCGGCAAAGCCAACAATAACTGCTCGCTTAGCCTTGGCACGCACCTCGGACTCCGTCGCAATCGATCGGGTCATCATGGCGGCGATACCTGCATAGGAGGGCACGGCAGGGCAGCCGCTATTAGGGTGAGAAGTGAGAGACTGCGAGGATGGAGGAGACTGAGATGGCATGAGAGAGGAGACAGAGGCAACAAGGCTGCTAACCTGACCTAGCAAGTTGTCAACTTGCTCTTGTTGCTTGACAATAATGCCTTGCAGCTCCTTAATAATGTAGAGGGTAGAACTGGAATGCTCTTCCAACTTGGATGAGAGGACAGATAAGATCATCTGTCCTTCTTCGGAGAGAGAAGAAGCAGTCATAGCGAAGTCAGAATATTATCAGGCAAGTATGATTCACGAAGTATTCCAAATACGATTTAAATCTCTGAGCCTTCTCCTTAAGCCCTTAGGCCTTTATCTTCTGAGGGATTCACACTCAGTTATTATTCCTCCTTAATTAATCTTTCCACCTTTATCTTCTGAGGGATTCACGCTCAGTTATTAGGACTCCTTAGGTCCTTCCACCTTAATATTCTGAGGAATTAACACTCAGTTATTCTTGAGCCAACTTCCCTAAGAGCAAACGATGTCTGGCAATGAGAACGGCCTCAGGCGCCAAATTCAATTGGCATCATAACATACAAAACATGTGAAGGTGGCTAGGGAGAAATGGCACAGCAAAAGCAAAGAAAAGTAGGCTATACACGGCACGTGAGCACTTAGGTGGCACGTGAGCACTTAGGCGGCACGTGAGCACTTAGGCGGCACTTGAGCACTTAGGAGCACGTGATCACTTAGCGATATGTATGTATATATGTATGTATGCATGTACATATATCAGGCCAAATCACCAGGAGAAAACTTCACAGACTTGAATGTTTTGCTTGCGTCATGTGCGAACGAAAAGATTTGTCATGAAAAATACGGCGTGACTACAATTTTGGCATGGACATGTCGCACGGCACATTGAAAACCTCTCATGCGGAATTTCTTCTGCCACCGTATTCCTCTGACCTCGCACAGTGGTGCACTTTGGCAACATTTTCACTCCTTTTCTGATAAGGCTTAAGTTAGTCGCTGAAATTTAAAGTGTTCGTCTGATTGTGAACGAAATCCCGAGTTTCTACGAAGGATTAGGATCTGAAATTTAAATGGATGAACAAAAATCGGTTATCGATTGATTTGTTCAAGTTTCCAACCGATGCACTACAGTGACGTCACATTCGTCTGCGCATGCATCTACGTGCCTTTCTGCGTGTCGCTCTACATTGCTGAGCTCGCACTCATTATCTACCATCGACGTGGCGTGTTCCGCAGCTCGTTCTACGTGCTATTCTTCATCGGAGGCATTAATGTAAATAATTCGGATTCTTTTCAAGAAATAATTCATCCGATTAGTATGCAATAGCTCAAAGTAAAGAAAAGTACACTTCTGAACTCTAACAAACACATGAAGAAAGATACAAACAAACTAAACAAAATACCAATTTCAGGACATCATCCTTCAAGTCTGCTCGAACATCGCCTACCGTATCCCGATGACGCCAATGATCTCGAGTGCCTTCGCGCAAGTTGCGCCTGCGTGGCTCTTGGACGCGGCGTACAAGTCCGTAGAGTAGTCCAATAAAAAAAAACAACAATTACTAAAAAGTCAAGAGGAATCGGTGATCGTCGCAGTAGAGGCAGTGAATTTGCGCGAAAAGATAGGAAACTGTGTTGTTTAGCAAAATGTATGCATGTTCAGGGGCACCTTCTTCTGCCCTGCTGCTGGCGAGTACAACAACGTCACGATCGCTGTCAACCGCTACGTCGCTGTCGCGAGCACGCTGCGCTACAGGGAGGTATTCAAAGCTCTTTTCATCCAGACTTCCTTGCTCTCCTTTAAATATTCTTCAATGTATCATAACGGCTTTTAAAATTGAAACAGACTATCGAGCAAGAGATCGGCGAGTGATTGAGAGATGGAGAATGAGCACGGGGCAAAAAAGAGAAACAGGGAGAAAAAGGAGTGGAGAAGGAGAGAGATAGAGTGATAATGAGCAAAAAAATGCCGAAAAGATGAAAGAAAAAATGACTCTCTGTCTTTCCAGAGGTCCCGCTGGCTGACGCCCGCCTGTTGTATCGTGACGCTTCTCGCGCCCTTTGGCACCACGTGGCACATCGTCTTCTCGACGGTCGTCTTCTCGCCGATGGACATCGACGGCCATATCGTATACGGGGCAGCTCTGCCGGACTATCCGTTTGCGCCAGTCTGTCTCTTTCTCTCTCTTTTACTCTCTCTCTCTATCTTTATTCTTCTCTATCTCTCTTTCTTTATTCTCCTCAATCTCTCTCAATCTCTATCTCTTTCTCTAACTCCGTTTCTCTCTCTCTCTTCCACTCTCTCTCTCTCTCTTTCTCTCTCTCTTTACACAGATGACCAAAAGCATGCTGCTCGGCCTGGTGGTCATGTCGTGTTCGTCGATTGCCGCCGCCTTCTACATCTTCACCATGCGGCATCTCCGCCAGACGACGGTGACGTCATCGCGCTTCGAGCGACGCCTCGTCTACATTTGCATCTGCCAGTTCCTCGTGAACCTTCCGCTCATTATCGATCAGGTTTGTGACAGTATGTATATTTTAAAGAGACATGAATATTTCCAAATTGATGAAAATGACTCATGGATGTGGAAAAGGCGTGCCAAGAACGATGGCGAGACGACTTTGACCGAAATCTGCCCATTACTTGGACACGAACATGCATCCCGATGCCTTTGCACTTGCCTTCACCCTCCGGGCCCAGACCCTGATTGTGGAATAAACTTGTAAACTTGTAAAATTTCTGATACTTATACTTTCTTTTCCTAGGCCGTCGTGTGGATGGTGCAGCCGACGCCTTCTGTGATGACTCGCTTCAACCTCGCCGTCTACACTGGCGACGTCAAGATGCTCACGCCGCCACTTCTTATGCTCGTATTCAATCGAAGCATGAGGAATGCACTCCTTCGGGTCTGTCGGCTTTCACATTTTTTATTTGTCGGAGATAATCTTTTTTTTTATTCCTTTCTTATGTCCCTTGAAAAAAGCAAAAAAAAACGTTGCCTATTCTCGACATAAAGAAACATTTATAATCCACATACATATGAGACTACGACAAGTATTAGGCACTCGGTCGAAAGGTGAACGCCTCGCCAATCGCCACTTCACATCCCAGCAGATATCCGATGAAGCAGCAGCCACAGGGCAACTTGCCGCTCGCAATCAGCTCGACCTAGCCTGCCAAAGGCGCACCGATCGTTATAACTAGTCCTATGTATGATTTTGCTTTTCGAAAACTTTATTATCTAACAATAAGCAATTGAACAGGTCCTCTGAAAAATTTCCAAGGTGGTTAATGTACATATATTCCTGTAGTATGCATGTTTATTAACTAATGAGGCATAAGAATACATTTTTTTATATAATATTATTTGCAACATAAGCGCATCTCATGATTCGAAGAATTAGTTAAAATGTGATCTAGCGCTATTTTTACTTTAATTATGCAGTAACTAATCGTCTTTGTTCCCTTATCGTGCTAATCTTGTAAACGATTTAGTCTTACCGAACTTAAATAATACTATTCCAAGGCAGCAAATAGGTTCCTATTCAGAGACCAAGGCGGCAAATTGGTTCCTATTTAGAGACTCTTTGAACTTGCCAATTTTGTAGCAGGCCTCTGAACATTTGACTGCTGCTTGACAATTCTTCTAAGGCTTTTATATTAGGAAATTGCAGAGCAATGACATTCGATTGCTCGAGCTTTTTATCAGTCTCGTTTTCCGCTCTCGTTGCTTCTCTTGTGCCCAACTAATCACGATTACAAACGAAACACTGCTACATCCCAAAAAAGAAAATAAGTAATCGGAATGAACTTTTGAAAAAAAAACCTTATTTCTTCATTGCCTCATGTACTTTGTAGCTTTCGACTATGGTTTCAGATACAATTGATAGAATTCTATGTCTTCTCCTATTTTCATCGATCGAATTCCGCTTGTCAAGACAACAAGGCGATATGTCTTGCTCTTCTTGATTTGTCTCAATATCTTTTACTTTATTAACTACAAACGATTTAGAAGATGCAAATGAAAAGGATATAGATCTCTCATTTATTGTCACATGATGAACCTGGATGTGAATTGCAGTTCAAGTACCAATTTAATTAGCTTCATTAATTACACTTTCAGAACCGACTAAAACATGTGTTCCTCTCTTTGACACTGTTTCTGATTATTACACAAACATCGCAGATGCAAAGCCATGAATGTTTTATTTTGTGCAAGGAGAAGCCGCAAAGTCTAACCTATTCAGTCCAGTTAGACTGTTTGCGATGACCCAACAATAACTTTAAAGTTTGACATATAATTGCAGCAGAGGGCAATGTCAATAATATATGTAAGTATCTGAACATATTGGCCCACACTTGATCTCTGCCATTCTAGCAGATTTAAATTTGACATGCTCATTGTTTTTCCCTTTGTCACGTGATGCTTCCTTCGAATGTCAAGAGCCTGGTGGCTAATTGAAAAATAAATTATTAAAAATTTTCATTCATTTTCTTCTATTTCGCCTCTTGCAAGATAAAACAATCATTTGAAAGTGGCAAAAACTTTGAGCTCTTTCCGAGGATTGGCAGCTGTTGCTAAATATGTTCAGAAAGATACAAACCTTTTGTCTCTTTCTGAACATTCTTCATTCCAGCACCTTTCACCTTGTTTGTTCCATTCTATTCGCAACAATTTGTAGTGTGATTGCGACCGGAAAAGCGAGCAGCCCGTTTGAAGTAGAAAAAGGAGAAGACGTTGGTTGCCACGCGCGCTCTTCTTTCGCGATGGTTCACGAGCGCGGGAAAAGGATCATTCTGTTTGGTTGCCCCCGATAAAGAACGATTTCCATCAGGATACAATTCGTTCTGCTTTGCGAGGTCAGAGATACATCTTTCGCGCGAGCAAATTCTTTTTGAGACTGAATGCCAGATTCGTCGAATCTTTGTTGTCAATCCACAAAAGCAAAAGTTTAATGCGATAATATGAATTTGCAATTCGGTACCCATTCGTCATGTTGCAAGTTGTGAAACGTACCGCATGACGTACTGCATTAATCTATGTACATAGACGAAAACGATTTGTTTTTCGTATTTTCATGTTGTGTTTTCTTGATATGCGCGATGACGTTGTATAGCATATTATTCACGGTAGTTATACGGGCGTAGTATGTTTATCCATTCTTGTAGAAAGCCAGTTGATAGCCAATTAGAGGGTAGCAGCCAATTACCTGGTGTGCCTGACCACACAGCGGATAGACTAGCAATGGTGCACTACAGCGATGTCACCTTCGTCTTGGCATGCGTCTACGTCCCTTCACTCGTGACACTCTATGCAGCCGAGCTGTTGCTGATCGTTCGGCATCGTGTCGCCTTTCGAAGCTCCTTCTACACACTCTTCTTCGTCGGCGGTGTCTATGTGCGCGTCATCAATAATTAGTTTTTTTTATTTGACAAATTTCCAATAACTACATATGTATGTATGTATGTATAAATATAAATATAAATAAATGTATAATGTTTTGTTATATTTTAGTTCATAATAAAAAAAGTCTTAAAATATGCATATAGTGTATGGAATCGAAACAATACACGTCTCGATTCAAGGATATCCTCCTACAACTCTCCTCAACCATCGCGTATCGAATTCCAATGTCGCCAATGACTGCAATTGTCATCGGAAGCCGCCTTCCTGCTTGGCTTCTCGACCTAGCATACAAGTCAGTGGAATGGACATACAGAATAAAAAAAATAAGCGTTCGCAAATTTTGTAAATGGATATTTTGCCAGTGAGACTTTTACAAAGAGAGCTAGAGTAATCCATTAGAACTCCCATTTCAGGGGCACCTTCTATTTGCCGACAGCCTGTGAATACAATAATGTCGCAATCGCTATCAATCGATTCCTGGCCGTGACGAGTCCGACACGTGCTGAAGATGTTCGTGCAAGAAAAAAAAGTTATAACAAAGCATACTGAAGAAGTGTTAAATTGCGGTATTGATTGAAATCAACAAATAATGGGCAGCCATTATAATACTTTTGTTTCTTGACAGACGCAACGCTGACTCCCTTCTCAGTCGTGCTCTCTCTCCTCGCACCCTTCGCCACCACCTGGCACGTCCTCGTCAGTACGGTTGTCTTCGTGCCGATGACCATCGACGGCGAGCAAATGTACGGCGCAACGCTCCCGAACTATCCGTTCGCGCCGGTACATCGAGATTTCCGCAGCACACATAGTATTGCGAGGCTGCAGTATCTAGTTTCAAATTTCCGCCAGAACTAAATACTTCACCTTGATGCAATAATCGATGGTTCTGTTAAAGAGAGCTAAAATAGTATGACGAGATAGTTCAGCGAGGCTGAACTATTGCGCGATGCCCGGCTGAGCATTGTCCTTTGGGCAGTTTGCTGGATTTAATGATGTACATATGGATGTATGCCGCTTAATACTATTCGGCTGACGTTGTTGCGGCTGGCCTAATTGTTTGAGCTGGCTGAACAGCTTTTCGGCAGCTGTTTGTATATTAAACCAAGCATAAATTGACAGATGAGATGCTTGGAAAATGAGGAGCGAGTGAGGATGCGACAGCAAGCAGGTAGAGGAGCAGCGAGCAAACCGAGACCTGGCAATAGTTCGTTTTGGCCCTGATAGTTCGCTACCGACTGGCATGATAGTACGGCCAGAACGAACTAGCAAACTGAACTATTCGAGGCGTGCTAATAGTGCTGTACTATCTGCGCTGTTTGCGCAATGGTATTGAGTCAGCGGTATTTTTTCGTGTGTGCAGATGACGCGCAACATGCTACTGGGTGTCGTGGTCATGGCGTGCTCACTGGCCGCCGTCGCCTTCTACATGCTCACCATACGCCACCTCCGCTACGCGCACGCTGCCGCGGCGTCCGCCTTCGAGCGACGGCTTCTCTACCTTGCCTTTGCGCAGTTCGTCGCGAACGTTCCGCTTATCATTGATCAGGTTCGTTTGGCTCCTTTCTTTTCATATAATATTTGTACATGATATTTGTTCATGATTCTTTATATTTCTTTTAATCCAAGATTGCACGGCGCTACCATTTAGGCTGTCGTGTGGATGGTGCAGCCGACGCCATCCGTGATGACGCGCTTCAACCTTGCCGTCTACACTGGCGACGTCAAGATGCTCACGCCGCCCGTTCTTCTGCTCTTCTTCAACGGCATGATGCGTCGTCGTCTCTTGGGAGTACGCGGCGGCCGGTTTTTAGCAATTCCCTTTTTTTGTCTGACGTCATATTTTTTTTATTTTGAAAAATCCTTTTTACCGCGCCTTGTTAAGGTGAACTTAGTAAGCTGAGATAAAATACAAATATTTTTTTATTTATTTTATAAAGTGTATGCAACGTTTGTACATACATAAACCTTCTCAGGTGGTCGGACTTGGCCGGCCAGAAACGACGACATCTGTGATCGCAAGTCGCCAGACGCACTCGCACGCGGAGCTTCGCTGAAGTGCACTCAATTCCTCGTTCAATTCAGAATCAGCATGGAAAATAAAGAATTCAATCCATATCTTTTAACTTAAAAAAAAAATGTAAACCATTCGCGCCGCCATTCCCCGTTTCAATAATTTACTGTTACAAGTAACTCTTTTAAACCAAGTGTTTTTTTCTGTTTTCGTAAAATTCGCTATGATGTGCGCTTGTTGATAAACTTTGTCATATCCGCTGTTTTTACTCTCGCCCAAGAGTCTGTGAGAACCAGTGCACATATTATAGTGCAACTCTTCATCCAACAGAATTTAAGCGTAGTGATTTGTTGTCACTTAGTATTTTTAGCTTGATTCTATACAAATGTTCACACAGAAAAAAATGTTATGCACAAAAAATGTTATGGAAAAATGCTCCGTGGAGATGTTACGCTGAGAAAAACATGTGATGTTTTCGCAAGGGTGAGCGTCGCCTTCTCTTAAGAAAAAAAACGTAACATTTTTTGTATATACCTGGATGATACGTGGAGGACATTTGGGCATGCACAAAAATGTTATGTTTGGCCGGAAAGGCCGCCGAGATTAGGGAGAGAGCCGCCTCCAAAGAGCGAAGTGGCGATCACGTCCGATCTGGCAAGTTAAGCAACGTCGAGCGGCGACACTTATCGCTAGGGGTTCAAACCAACATGTGGTCAACGTTTTCCCAACATGTTTTGCGCGTTTTATTTTACATAAAAACCAACAGTACCCCGTTCAATTTTGGGAGAGACAGCATAGAACACTCTCTCCCTCTCTCTGTGCCTACCAATTCTCTCTCTTTCTCTTTATAAGTGAATAATGTTCAGGAATTGGCCGTGTGGCAAAAGTTGGATCCCCCGCTTTTCTGCGTGTAATCAAACCGCTCAACGTTACTTATCCGCATCTCTCTGTACCTCATTAGAACCGCCTTTCTGTGTAGAATCTAATGACATAGAGAGAGTGGCCTTTCGGTCTCTTTATAGCGTTCACAGCAAAAGAAACACAAAAACTCACAAATCTCACAAACAGTCGTTTCTGCGCTGAATTATTAATCAATATGGTCTCTCTCTCTCTCTGTCTATCTCTCTGTCTTTGTCTCTCTCTCATTCTATAACAGTTTCATGTACCAGGATAGCTCTCTCGCTGTTGATGTGAACACTACAAAGAGATCGAATATACATATACAACACTCTTTTCCTCTCTCTCTCTCTAATTATCTCTATCTCTCGCGCACCACTCTCTCTCTCTCTCTGAAAAAAAATTGCATATTTATGTATTCATACAGCATGTACAACTCAATTAATCTTTTTGGCACGCCGCCAAAATTTGTGAGTTTTGTGTTTCTTTTGCTGTGAACACTATAAAGAGACCGAAAGGTGACTCTCTCTTTATGTCATTACATTCTACCCAGAAAGGAGGTTCTAATGAGGTACAGAGAGATGCGGATAAGTAACGTTGAGCGGGTTGATTTCACGCACAAAAGCGAGGGATCCAACTTTTGCCACACGGCCAATTCCTGGCATCATGCCGGAGGGTGTACATACATGCAGCCAAACACATAAAACAACATTAGATATATACACTTATGTCACTATTTTCCACTCTCTCTATTTCTCTCTCTTCCTCTCGCATTCCTCTGTCTCTCCGCAAAAATTTGCATAATGTCGTGTCCATTGAACGCATGAACAACTCAATTAAAATTGTTTGGCACAATGCCAACATTTGTGCATTTCAGCGTTTCTTTCCATTTAAACACATTAAACCACATACAAGGAGACGGAAAGTTGATTCTCTCTCTATACCAATAATTTGTACAAAGTGAGAGCTTTGTAATGCGCTACAGAGAGTTGTGTATAATTCACGTTAAGCATTTTGACATACACTTACAAGTACACGGCTAAGTCCTGAAATAGCCTGTTCACCTAGAAAGAAAGAAAGAAAGAGAGAGAGAGAGAGAGAGAGAGAGAGAGAGGGAGAGAGACAAAGAGAGAGAGACCCCGGACTACCCTCATTACTCTCTCTCGCACCGTTTTTGTTATGTTATGTTATCCGATAGTGTCTGTTCGGTTGTTTCAAG